>JBBYHH010428108.1:0-11565 GCA_038382905.1 Daphne laureola
TGGCTTGGGCTACGAGCCGTCCTTGTTCACTACGGTTTTCTTAATATTTCTCATTTTTCTGTCTATTTGGTTTGTTAGTATGACTTTGGTGGTGTGTGGTGTTTGTTAGTTCAGAGTTATTTTCTATGGTTTTGTGGTGGTGTCTTCTTGGTTTGGCAGATTCTCTTCTGTCTGCACGCGCATAATGAGATGATATTGGGTTCGATGATAGCCTATTTGGTGTGTCGTGGTCGATATTGAGAATCTATATTACTTCACTATAGCATTATGTGCTTATGGCTGGCTTTGCAACAACCTGTTCATAATGTGGATCGCTATCCGGGTGGTTTTGCTCTTAGTTCTAGGATGTTTTAGCTCTGATTTTTGCTTTAGGGGAGTATTGTCACTCTCTCGTTATTTCTCTTTCTGTTTTGCTTCGTCTAGGTGTTTGTCTTTCATTACGTTAAACTTTGGCTTGTATTATTTTTCTTGAAATAATAACAAGTCGCTTTCCGTACAAAAAAAAAAAATTGTCGATTGGTACTTATAAGTGGCGATCAATAATTGTTTAGAAAGTGGGTTTATAGGGGTCTAAGGATAACCCTAAACATGCAACCCGACCCGAACATGAATTTACGGGTTAAAGTCTGATTGAGGGGTAGATGTATTTGTTGTAAACTCGAACGTGATATTTTTTAGGTTTTGTGGATTCGGGTCGGGTGTAACCTCAAAACTGCTGACCAACCCGTAAACCCGAAATTTAATAACCCAACCCTAACCCTAACCCTAACCCTAACCCTAACCCACCCCTTAAGCCCAACCGGAAAACCGAATCTGCTTTAATTCTTGTAACATACTCCATCGTCCCAAACGTATTGTTACTTTTAGTATTTTTGTATGAATTAAGATCGTCTTTGGTCATTTACTCATTTTACATAAATTTTCATTATTACATTCTTCCAAACTCATTATCACCCATCTTAGGCATGATAATGAAATAGTTAATTTGCGGTATCCCCTAAACCGCAAACCATTAACCGCAAATTTTTTATATCCACGGTTTACGGTTTTTGCGTAACGGTTACAAGTTCACATCCAAAATCGCTAACAACGGATATCCACGGTTAACGGTTACAATCACGGTTATCAAAATAGACCATACATTTTAATCACTTCACATTTTAATCATTAAACCTAAGATATCCAGAAATTTATGAATCCAACATGGTTATTCACCGATCTACAGAACAGTTTAATCACTTAACATTTTAATCATTAAATCTAAGATAAATTTCAACAGTTTAATAAAATCTTGATTAGGAATTTAGGATGTTAGTTAGACTTCGGATTAGAACTTAGGTTGGGCATGTTGGAAGAGTTGAGGGGTTAGGAATTTAGAGTAGGCTGAGTTTGAGTTTAGTGTATAAAATTGGTGGGCCTAATATATAAAATTAGTGGTTAACCGTTTAACCGCGGTGCGGTTAACAGCTATCCGCGGTGCGGTTATCCTCATACCGCTAACCGCATTCGTTAGACTGCCGGTCAGAAACCGCCAATTATCCGCAATTGGCGGTTCTTATCCACCTCACTCAGATACCTCATACTCCCTAAACTCTTTGAATGAATGCATTTGTAAGGATAAAAATAGAATAAAATAAAACAGTAGTAGAAAAAAATATCATTTTAATTGATTTTTTTTTTTTTTTTTAATATTGTGACAATACAGCTGGGACTAAGGCAATGTTTATATTATTGAATAAAATGAAACATAAGTCCAACCCCAAATCTCAATCCCCAATTCGCTAAAATCCCAAATCGAAAGCAGCCCAAGTTACCCAGCCCAACAGCCCAATCGGGTCACCTAACTTTCCCTCATCACCTTCGCCACTGCTACTACCCAACAGAGCCGCTGTGCCCAGCCACCGCCAGCCAAATTCTCCGGCGGAGTCAACGATCGGAGCCGAGTAGCCGGCCCCTCCATTTCCCAGCTCCAGCAGCCAACAGCAGTGTTCTCTATCTTCTTCCTCCATCTCTTAGCTGGTAAGCAAAAATAGTATTCAATATGAATCAGTGTTTGTGGTAATTCTTTGCTTTCACAGGGGATACAAGAACTGAAGAGATGGATAATGAAAATAGATCTGAGCTCTTGAGCTTTCTCGAAGCTGTTCCACCGGTAGAGTTTTGTTGTGTTTATGGTTCAACTCTCCATCCTAGCAGTAACAATAAGGTTCCGATTTATCCAACATTTCATCGTCAATTCTTATTCCGTATTTTCATGGTTTCTTGATATTACCTGCCACTGTAACATTTTGTTCTTTGTGAACTTTTGAATTAGTCAATCATGGTAGATTACATCTTTGGTGTTCCAGATCCTCTCCAGTGGCATGCAGAGGTGAGTTTTAAATGATAATTTGACTTGTTTGTGTCTCTGCTGTGAGAGAATCAGAAGTGAATGTTCTTCAACTATCTAATTTTGTCATTCCACTGCTAGAATCTGAAAATGAATCCAGATCATTATGCATCATGGTTGAGGTTGCTTGGTGGGGCAAAACTGGTGCTGAATCTATCCCTTATGTGTATTTTTTTAATTTAATGTTCATATATCTCTCTCTTTTCTTTTTGGCACTTTCTTCACAAACTCTGACAGTACCTTGGTGACTGTCTTAGATTACCCAAGTTGCAGATGAAATTGGTGTAGGCGTACACTTCAACCCATTCGTTTCATGGAATAGTAAGGTACTAGTATCCAGAGACTTGATTTTGTTTAATTGGATATTTTAATATACCACTTTCTTGTGGCTACTACTGGTATTTTGGTTGTTTCTTTGTCTTTAGTTATATGGTAAACTACTGAGCTGTGCGGATGGTCATTTATTTTTTATGCTGTTTATTGACTGCAGATGGTAAAATATGGAGTTGTGCGGATGCATGACTTGATCCAAGATGTATTAAAATGGGAAAAGTTTTACTTGAGTGGCCGTCTGCAAAAGCCGGTAATGATCCAAAATATGCTCATATATGTTCTCATGTCTAAGTTGTAACTGGATGTATTCCAATATCCATTTTTTTTTTATATATTCATGCTGCCTTTACAATATCATATCAATCTTGTAATGTGAGAAGAGTATAGAAACTATCTCAACTGATTACCGTCTAAGTGGATAAAATATATAATGATGATAGTTTTGGAATTTAATATCATGATTCCTTCATAAGAAGGTTGCAACATTCAATGTAAAACTTTACCACTATGCTTTTTGCATTTATTTTTAGGCTTAATTAATTTTAGACAATTAATTTACTCCATAAACTTCATGCCAACGTCACAACATTATTGGTATTAAATTTAAGCCGCACTGTATAATTGTTTTGTAATTCTGATAACTCTTACTGGTTAAATACTCTAGGACGGGCCTGAAGACTTGAACCGGTGTTAAAATGTAGAGAAAATTTGAGTGTTGATTCTTTCTCTCATTTTTTCTGCAGGTGGTTAGACTTGTGGATAATTTGGACATATTTAGTGCGAATTCTGTCAATTTGAAGGCTGCAATATCTGCTGCTCTTCTCCTCTTGCCACAGCAGTTTTCTGAGGTTCATTTCCCTGCAGCTTTTAATTGGTTCATTTTTTAGGTACTATATTAATTCGATGTTTATAAAGGAGGATTTGTACGGAAAAGTATGCAGTCTCTCATATATGGGCGACTTGCGGATGCTTTTTGCAGAAGATAAAAACAAGGTAAAGCAATGGCTGCTTCTTTGGTAGTTTCAGATTGGTATAATTATTTTTCATGGCAAGTTATAGGATTTAACTTGAGTTGCTTGGGTTTTCTCATAATTTCGAGAACATCTGTAATACATTTACTTCCAGAATTTAATCTCAAAATTATTCTTTGTCACAAGTAAGTAAAGATATGAGATTTTTGTGGTGTCACCAGAAGGTCACCTGTTTTAGAAATTTGTACTAAATACAAGCTCTGCTCATCATACGCCAGTCAGGCTACCTTCATTAATAACTTCTATGTAATTCGGATGTCGTTGGCCACTTACTTGATATTGTACCACTTCAGGTGAAGAAAATAGTGCAAGGCCAGTTTGATCTTTTCCACTCCATGTATAAGCCTTATATTGAAGAATTCCAGGGCAAAGACTATTTGAGATGCTCGTCATCTGAAAGTAGCAAATTGAGCATGCTGCAGGTATGTGAGTGTCTACAAAGACTGTTGCACTTGGCATTGATGTTTTCATGAAAAATTTTTACTGTTAGTCCATATGGTATTTTTGCGATGGTGTGCCTCATTCGTTGATTGAGAGATTGGTGAACGTATATGTTAGACGTTAATAAAGATCGATGCTAAATTATTGTGGCATGTGTATGCAAAATTATGTTTACTAGACCTGAATTCTGGATGTCCATCCATTTCCTGCTTCAGGATTGTGATCTTTCAGCAACCAGTGGTCTTGTTTCTTCTCTTCCAAGAGGAGTACAAATGCAGATGGGGATAAAGTTGGGAGAGAATAAAGTAATCAGTGACTCTGGTATCCACTACACCTATTAACTATTGACTGTTACCAAATGAAACTTATCACTTGGAGTACTTTGTGAACTTTCTCATGGAGTGTTTGGATTGAAACAGAGAATGTTATTATCGCTGTTTTGTCATGTTTTTAAGATGTTTGTTATACTTAATCATTCGATATTTGTAGGTAAAGCGTTGCGAGAAGTAACCATCAGGTCAAGAAAAGAGACTGCAGACTGTCTGCAGAAGGTTTTGAGGCGAAGAGTGATGGTTTCGAGTGGTAGGCAGGCAGTTTCGGGTCTGCTGACTTCTGGTGGAACAAAAGCTGTAAGATATCTTGCAAACAAAATGCTCAAGGCATGGCGATCCTGGAAATGATTCTGAGCATCTATGCTTCTACCATGTTTGGTATTTACACCATTTACCTTTGGCTTTTCAAAATTTCTAGTGGTGGAATTGCCATGAATTAGAGTGTGTACCTCGTTTTCTCCAATTTTTGGATTACAGTTGAGGTTAACTAGAATATATGTAGCTGTTTCATTTTAAAAAGCTATAGACGGATAGGTTTTAACGCTTAGTTGCTGTTTAATTTCAATCATTAAAGAATGGCAAAAGGTGCAAATAAGCCCCTTTACTTTTTAGTTTGTCATGAATTGGTCATTGAACTTTTTATTTAGTCGAATAAATCACTGAACTTTCAAAATTGTACCAACTTAGTCACTTTGTTTGATTTTTGTTGATGTTTTAAGCGAAAAAATGACATAGATTGAGTATAAAGTTAAATCTAAAGAGTATCTGACTGTTCGATTAAAAAAACACACGTTAAGAGAATATTACATCTTTTCCTTTACCCTAATTGTGTTAGACTCGGTGGTATTCTTTTAACGTATTTTTTTAATTGCATAGTTAGAGACACTTTATGTTGAACTTCTCGCTCAATCTGTATCGTTCTTACTTGTGAAAATCATTAGAATTCAAACCGGTGAATAAATGGTGGTGGAGATTTACGATGGAGGAGGGATCACTGTGGGTCAAAATTATTAAAGCCATTCACGGGGTAGAGGGAGGTTTTAACATTACCAATTCTTCCTTTCCTACCGGCATCTGGGGAGGGATTCTAAAAATAGGAAGGGACCTCAAAAAAAAGGGTCTTTTACTTCATAATGCTTTGGGTAGAAAGGTAGGAAACGGGAATTCGATTAGGTTTTGGACGGAAATTTGGTTGGGTGATAAATGTTTGAAAGAAAAATTCCCTAGGTTAGCTGCTTTAGAAACCAATGTCTCGTGTCTTGTCTCGGAGAGAGGGGAGTGGGAGAGAGGAAGTTGGCGATGGGTTTGGGGCTGAAGAAGAGAACCTAGTGGTAGGTCTTTGGATGAACTAACATAAATGGCTTCGTTGCTAGGTCATTGTTCTCTGTTTGCAGATTTTCAAGACTCTTGGCGTTGGTGCTGAGATGCCTCAGGTGTGTTCTTGGTAGCTTCACTCACAAAAGTAATCCAAGCAGCTTATCTCAAAACTACAATCGGATGTTCCAACACACCTTGGAACTCATGGATCCCGATCAAGATCAACATCTTCGCGTGGAGAGCTACTATTGATTGTCTTCCGTCAAAAGTCCAGTTGTCTAGGCGAGGAGTCCACCTAGAGAATTTGGGTTGCTCCTCATGCAACTGCAGCTTCGAACAAACGGCGCATATCCTATCTTCCTGCTCGTTGGGGTTCTCACTTTGGCCTCAGATTTCTTCCTGGTGCAACATGGGGTCATTCTTTGTGGTCACTTGGGAAGAATTACTCTCAGAAGGTTGCTCCTACAAGTGGCTATCAAGAACTCAAAGCAAGGTTTGGTGGGCAATTCGGTGCATTTCGGCATGGTTGTTATGGTCAAGGAGGAACTCCATTATTTTTAATCCTACTTCAAAGCAGGTCGGCAGCTTAATCGGGGATATCCAGCTTCTATCGTTCCTTTGGATCTCTAATAGATTCTCCAAAACGAAGTATACTTGGACCGACTGGATTACAAATCCCATGGAGGCAATAGGAATAATCTAACTTATATGCCTTGCCCTCTGCATCTGTTTTAATTTTCTCTGTTGCTCTTCTTCTTTCTTTTTGCTTGCTGTTCAAACTTCTGATGTTGCTTGCTTTTGTCTCCCACTTGAAGGCAACGCAACCATCATTTCTTTTCTTATTCTATAATTGAGGATGCCTTTAAAAAAAAAAAAAAATTGTTAAAATTTTGAAAGTTTAGTGGTTTGTTTAACTAGATAAAAAGTTCAGTGATTGATTTATAATAAATTGAAAAGTTTAAGAGTTTTTTTGTGCTTTTTATCTTAAAGAATTATTCAAAATGTTACAGATAATTAAAACAGTTATTCTTGAACATGGTTGTTTTGATCTCTTTAATACAAAACAGTTATTCCCGAACAAGGCCGTTGTGATCTCTTAATTAAATCAGTTATTCCTGAACATGGCTGTTTTGATGTCTTTAATACAAAACTTTTTAATACACCGGTTGATTAGCTTGTTCAGGATAGGGTTAACAAACTCACAACAGCTTGAAGGACCAGCATGATAAAGTTCACAAGTTGTAGGACTGATGTGGCGAAACCTACATAGTTAAGAGCTTTATGGCATTCTTCCTTTAATCTCTTTTATACAATCACCCAAGAAGAGTCAACTTATTGTTCATGCTAGATAACAGGGAGCACTGTCTTTTAAGATTCTCAATACAAGTTTATTCTCAATTTAAACAACATGGAAAATCAATGATCAGAGAATTCAAGCTGCTGCTTCAGCTGCAGAAGAGACCTTTTTCATGACTACAACAGGATCACCCACTTTCACCATTTTCCCTTTCCCTTCAAAGTCCTTGCAAACCATGTTCTGCCCAAAGTATACCTGCAATATTGCCATCATATAGGACCACCCTAATATTTCATTCTTGTTTGGCATTTGAAGAACAGAAACAACGAAACGAGAGAGAGAGACTATCGATATTTGTCCGGATCTTCATCTTACCAGGCCCTTAGGATTTTGGTTTGGCCGTAAAACCTTATCCGAATGGATCTTCTTCAGAGTATCGGTTGGTTCAGAGCCCGCAACTGCAGTCTCTTGATTGATCGAAGGTACCTAAATGATAAAAAACAAACTTTTCATGTTCATAAAATGTGTAACAAATAGTTGCTAATTGACCAAAACTATAGAGGATTTTGCTCAGAAAGGTAGCTGGTTTACCTTGCATCGAGAACATAGCTTTACGCCTTCGAATGTATATCTGCCGATTTTAATGTCTTTCATAAGGTCTTCGGAAAAAGGTTCAAAACCATCAACTAGTAAGCTGTGAATAATAAAGACAAGAGCAAGAAATTGCATTTGAGGAAAAACATGTGTAGAAAAATACATCTTGAACAATGAGCTCAAGAAAATTAATAAGCAGCAAGAGTTACTTGGCTCTAAATCGATTAATAGATACGGGATCCTTGAGAAGTTTATTTAGAGCATCCAGAGAACCCTACATAAGGACGATGCATTTGAAATCGAGTTCCATGTTCATGCGCAAAAACAAAGGTCACATCCAAATTCACCTGACCTGGGATATTAACAGGAAAGGATATTGATCAGAAAACATTATCTTGTGACCAGGAGCATAGTCTGGATCCACAGGCCTTGTTTCCGACCCTGCATTATATAGCATTTGACCTGGGTTTGGTAAGTGAAATCAGATTTAGGGTTCATCGTAGTCAACCTGAGTTAAATCGGACCTGAGTTAAATCGAACCAATCTGCTGGGCTTCCCAATGAATTTTGTAAACCACATTGATGCTTCATCACCTTCATCCAGTGCAGCGCCAGACCACTCCCACACCGAGACACCACCGGTTACGAGAGATGGCATACTCAATGGAACCTTAAGGTTACCCATCCCAGGAGCTTTTATGACTGTAAAGCAGAAAAATTAAAATGGCTACAGACCAGTAGAGAATCTAACTGGTAGAAAGTTGCAATACAAGTGTAAGAAAAACCTAGAACACTAAAACAATTGCATGTACCATGTCCAAAGTGTTGGTCAGACCTAATGTACTACTTCAACATCAAAGACTTGATACAGTTTCCATTCGATATATCTTTGAAACACTGAGTTAAGAATTTATTTCAGGAAATAATCAGGCCCAAAGATTAAACCTTTTTTAAAGACCACCAGCAAAGTAACCATGAGGTTAACTGATGTGCACTTAATTGGAATCTAAGCACTATCCAGACGAAAAAATTGAAGTTAACTTACCTGGAGACCTACAAAGCTGAGAGGAGCAAAGGAATTTATTACTACATTGTTCTGAGGTCCGAATGCAGCTACTTACAGCAAAGGAAAGTCACAGTACGTAGAATCTGAAAATGCTTTTTTGAGAATATCAGAAGACAAAAACAAAGGGTCCGTTTAGTTGTAAAACATTTTCCTTCCTTTTCCTTCTCAATTTCCTTTGTAAATACCTTGTTGTATAACTAGCTATTAATGATTGGAAAAGCTTGTTTTCAAAATTTTGGAAAACTCTAATATTAAAATGGAAACCTTCAAATAATGTTTTCATGCAACACATGAGTTTTCTAAAATTTGGAAAACAAGATTTTCCATTCATTCATAGTTAGTTACACATTCAAGTATTTATGAAGGAAATTAGGAACGGAAAAGTTGGAAAATTTTCCACAACTAGACAGGATCCAAAATGTTTTCAGAACAATAGCAGCGGAAAAAGGAAACGAATGCAGTGATCATTAAAAAACATGGAAGAAAACTGAGAAAACCAGAAACAGAATATGGTGCTTGCTCACCCATACATGAGCCTCTATTAGGCTCCCAACCATCCAGAAAGGCCTCATGTGGAAGCTCCACCGTGACCAGAGCAAGCTTGGGGTGAGCCCTCTGAGTGCATGCACGACCTTCTTGATTCACAATAAGCCACTGTCTATCCCAACGGAAACCTGAATGAAACAACTACATACATCAATCATCCTCACAGCCAGGACCAGACCACTGTTAAACATTCTGATGATACTACAAATTCACACCAGATTCTACTTAATTTGACCAAATGAACAAGCAAAACGAAAACGAAGTGGGTCAACGAGAATTCGAAAGACTTTACCAGTGGGAGTGATGGGTGCTTGAGGAACAGAGATTCCGCGGCATGATTTAATGGGATAGATGAAGATTGACGATACTCTACCATCATCCATGGTTGCTGATTTCAAAAGGGTGCTTTCTGCTTAGATTATTGGTCGCTGATCAGTCTCACTTTCCCAACATCCCCTACTCTTTCTGGGATCATTTCTTTGGGTTTTTTAACCGCCAAGGAAAATGAATTACGTCTCTCTCTTTTGGGATTCGCTCCAAAACAGACCACAGTACTTATCCGTTCTCCTTAGTCTGGCTCTGGCTACCAAACGAGAGCTGTGGACCAGACAAGCATCAAATATTCTGCTTTTTTCCATGCACCAAATTCTATCCCTTTAAGAAATTGACGTTGAAATTCTCAGGGTGAAGGTTAACCAGTGATAATGGAATACAACACATAACTAATACTTATTATATTATAACATTAAAATTTAAAACTTACAACAATCTGAATCGCTCAAAGCAATTGGAATATAAACAAAGGTCGACAATTTTCCAACAATTATACTCGTACAATATAAATTACAAACTGAACAACATTTAAACTAATTTTTAAATAGAAAGACCTTAACAAATGAATTTGAAAGAGGAAAGAGAAAAATATAAGTAAATATTGATGAATACATTCTCTTTTGTTCCACCTTTCTATTTATAGACCTAAGAGTTTTTGATAAGCTCAATGTTTTTGTTTATGCGATCTTTGCTTGCAGGCTTTTCTCTAAAGTAACAATAATGTTTTTCTTGCTTGCATAAGATACTTTCGGGTCCATTATAGGGTAGTAGACAAATATATTTCTGATAGAATAATTATTTTTTATTTTAAATTTTAGCTTTTTTTACATGATTTTTCAGACTTCATTATTTTCTCACATGGCATGTTAGATGTCATTATTTTCTAACATGCCATTATTTTCTTTAGAGATGATTGCCTCTAGCTTGGGAATAGTCCCCATTGGTTGGGTCTTTTTGACAATTATTTTTGGGCAGATTTAAAAACTAATTTTATTAAGTTATCTTTCATTTCTTCTAGAAGGATATCTATTAATTCATATCCGGAATAGAGTTTCTCAAATATTGAATCAATATTCTCTTCATACAGGGTTTCAAATACACAGTGACAGAACCAAGAATTCAAAGTTAGAGACCGGTAAGTAGCTCAAATTAGGTGTTGGAATTAGTCAAATCGTAAAACGTTAATTAACCCACTTTATAATAATTATAACTCTCCATATATATAGTAATAGATGAAGTAATGGAGGTTACAACGCGATTTTCTGATGGAACCGCCACTAATCGTTTTACCTAGGTCAACTAAGCGAAACATTCTGAGTCCATTAATCATTTTAGTACAAAAACTATAATTTTTTCATACGACAAATTGGCATCATAGGTTCATTTTTACTTTTTTTACTTGATTTTCTTATAGTAAAGCAATTTTTCCATGGTTAGGCATTTTACTTTCCGTTGGGAACGTTACTATTCTTGTAGCTTTAGGACATTTTTCATGCATAAGAGGCTCTCATGTTACTTTCACTAAACTTAGCTTAGCTATATTTATTCTAACTTATTTTATCTAATAAAATGGGTTATCCACCAGTTAAAAAATAAGAAGCAATTTTTTCAATTAAAGAAACAAAAAATAGTGAGAAATTTAATCGAAAAATAGAAATATATGAAATAGTAAACTCAAATTCATGACAAGTACATAGATAAACACGGATTACTAATAATAATTAAAATTATATCCAAAAACATTCTCACTAAAATTACTAACCCAAAATTCAAATGCAATAAAAGAGGATTAAAAGAAAAATAAAATTTTAGGTATGCTCCCAAACTATTAACTTTTTAACATAAGGAGTATCTTAATTACAACATACTGAATTGAATAATTCCTTC
>JBBYHH010428219.1:0-11563 GCA_038382905.1 Daphne laureola
TCGGGATATGAGAACATCAGAAAACGTGTCCCGCACGCTTCAGCATAAAATCCCAGAAATTACAAGTTTGCCTTCCGACAATTTTCCCGGATTTCCACCATTTTTCCGGTGTGGGTGTAACACAAGCCCTCGGCCAATTCCCCTTTTAACGTTGGTTGAACTCGAGTGGTCAGCGAGCCCCTACCGTGCTGCTTTGGCCTGAGGCCGCGCTGTGTAATAGTGGTGTTATCACGCGGCTCTGAACCAAGGCCGTGCTACGTAACCGTGGTGCTCCCCCCGTCAGCTGTTCTTGATCATCTTCATGAACAATGACCTTTTTCTCAAAAAACAAAAGTCATACCCAGAATTTTAAGTAAATAAAATTAATCTAAAAATTAACAAATTTAATTACAAATTAAAACATAACCAATTTATTGTTCAATAATAGGCTCTGATACCACTGTTGGGGTTTCCGGGTATCAATCAGAACGTAACAGAAGCTAAAATCAGAACCCTATCAGGATATGTTGTTGAAATAATTAAGCCAGGTGTTTAGAAATATACCTCACGCGATTATGATCCTTGTGACACTGAGGAGAAAATACCCGTCATCTATAGTATCCACGCTGAGCAACCAGAAAATCCATGATCTCCCTCTTGCTGTGCTAGCAGCAATTCCTTTAGAGACCAGATCACCAGAGCCAGGAGGAGCAATTTTCTGAGCTGTCTACTACTCTAACTTCTTCTCAAGTCAGATATATATTGACACAAGGATAGAGGTGCCTCTAGCCTTTTTATTAGGCTAATTGTACCTTTAGTCCTTTATCTCTATTGGTCATAGTACTTAAGTGTCCAACTTTCACAAAGTTGACACTTAAGTCACTAAACTTATGCTCATACGTAAACAACTCTCAAGCTCACTCATATGCATGCGAGCCTATAGGTTCCTAGCACGTTGGTAGTAATTATGAACTCTCATCTATAATTACAGATAGTGAGCTGTGTCTACCAACAAATCACTGCCACCTAAGTAATGTGAAAGTTGACATCACGACAAAACCTCACCCATCGGTATGATCATATGGTGTACATGATATGTCCCTCCATTCAGACTCTTAGATTGACACAAGGCGTGGATCTTATGCATACTCGTTACAGTTTAATCTTGCGCATGAGAATACTCTCCTGTGGTGAGGGAGTGAAGAATCACATCTTGGTTCATGACAGTCATACTCCTTGATGTTGTGATACATCCAAAACTAGCACACTCCCTCGATCAAGAAAATGATAGTGCATAGAATCAAAGCATGCCACTGACATGAGCATATCTTCATAATCTCAGGTCGAATGACTACATGTACTATGACCCATGAGAGATACTTATGATGTTCACACCACAATCCCATAATGCTCTCAGAACAGTTGCTCCAATACATAGTTCCTCTCCTATGTATCCATAAGTAAGCCTTCATAATACCTATGTGAATCTTCCCTTATGCTCGTCTCAAAGGTGTGTGTATTTTTTTAATCAAACACTTAGAGACACATGAGGATAAAATTTTAGCTCAATCCGTGTCATTTTTCCTCCTGAAACATTATCAGAAATCAAACATAGTCGTTAAATTGGTACAATTTTGAAAGTTTAGTGGTTTATTCAGGGGGATCAAAAGTTTAATGGTCGATTCATGTCAAATTAAAAAGTTTAGGGGGTTATTTGTGCTTTTTGCCTTACATGTATTACAGGGGTAATGTCCATTTTTAGTCCATTACTTTTAACATTTGTTCTATTTTTATCTCGTTTTAAGAATTTGTTCTATTTTGATCACTTATAGTTTTTTGTTCTACTTTCTGTTGGAATTCTTGGAACACCAAGAGCTTTTGAGATGGTACTTGAGCTAATGGAGCTAAGTCTGAGCTCATAGGTAGATAGCTATATGTAGCTCACCTCAGCTCAACTCAGCTAGAAGTAGCTAAATTTATGTCACCATAGCTTGAGGGCAGCTACAAGTAGGTCCCCTCAGCTCAAATCATCTTAGCTCAGATACAAGTAGTTGAACTTAGCTCAAGGGCAGTAAGTAGTAGCTCCCCTTAGCCTAACTCCAGCTAAAAGTAGCTAGACTTAGCTCAAGTCAGCTCATGCCAGCTCAGTCCAGCTCAAAGGAGCTGCGAGTAGGTTAGTATCATCTCATCTCAGCTAGAAGTAGTTGAATCCATCTCAAAGTTAGCTCACTCGAGCTAGAAGTAGTTGTAGTCAGCTCCACTCCAGCTCAAGTTATCTAGAAGTAACTAACTTCAACTCAAGTTAGCTATAAGTGGCTAACTCCAGCTCGTGTTAGATAGAAGTAGCTAACTCTAGCTCATGTTAGCTAAAAGGTAGCTATCTCTAGCTCACGTTAGCTAGAAGTAGCTAACTTAAGCTCATGTGAGCTAATTTTAATGAAGAAGTAGCTTTCAACTCAGTGTGAGCTGAAAGGAGCTCGGGAGAGCTCAAATGTGTGTATCATGGTCTTTTGAAACTACTATCTATAAGTTCACTCTCATTTAGTAGTGATAACACTCCTTGACACCTTTTTGACAAGATAAGGGTATTTTGCACAAAAAGGAACATGTATGGTGCAAGGTGTATGCACCATGGGAAAAATCCCTTGGTATTTGTTTGCACATAGCCGACCTAGGAGGGAGTTTGTGGGCTAAACGGGTGCCTCATCTCTTGCACCGTTTCTCTATTTTGGACGTTATCAAGGGCAGTTTTTATGTATCTGGACTAAATAAGGGGAAAGAGGGAAGAGAACACCATGAAGGCAAGTGTAGGTGATCATTTGGCCTTGGAGGTAACTTCCATCCCTTAACCACCCCTCATCAATTATAAATAGAGATAAGGGGAGGCCGGCCATACACACCCCTTCCTACTTTCGGTAGTTGCTTCATTTCTTCTTCATCTTCTTCCTCTCTTCTTGGCCGAAATTGTCAAGCCTTCTAGGAGTATTTTAGGTGGTTATCAAATTGTGTTTGTTAACATAATTTCACCCCTTCCATCACTTCAAATATTCCTCCTTCATCATCCTTTGAAGATTCAAAGTTGTTCCTGTGTGTTCTTGAAGAAAGAAGAGGAGCATATGTTTTAAGGAGCAAGGTTCTATTCCTTAAGTTGTTTTCCTTGGTGCATGTATTAACCTATTCTTAGTACCATGATTAAGATCTCTCTTCTTCTTCTTCTAGATGTGTTCTTCATGAATGAGGCATGATCTGAACAAAGACATCATGTTATTGAATCTGAAAGAAGATGAACTCTTATGATCATATTACACATATTTGAGATTAATAACATGAAAAACATGTTAAGAAAGATCTAAAATTAACAAATGGTATTAGAGCTGTGGTTCTTGAATCTCATTCATGTTGTAACCAAGATTTGAATTCGGTTGAGTATGTTTAAAGAAATATGAACATGAGGCCAAAAATGAAGAACAAGAAATTGCAACCACCACTTGAACTTAATGTTTAAATGATGATGATTTCATGAGATATGATTGAAGTTGGATCCGAATTTTTGTATGTGTGTTTAGAGTGATGTTGAATCATGTTAATTAACATGCATCTTATATTCGGGCATAAGAAGAAAATGGTGAAAGTTGATGACAAGTAAGCTTGTAAATTGCATGGAATTCATGTGAATTGAAAGATGATCATGAATGAATGATGAATTTGGCCATGAATGCTTGAGTTACATGTTATGAGAATGAAGATGCATGTGTGCATGAAACTTGGCCAAAATTACTTGTGATACAAGTTATATGTATGAATGTATGAAAGCGTGTATGAATGCTTGTTTTGATCCATATGAATGTTACAAAATTTTAGCTAATGTGTTACTGGCATAGAATGTACAAAGTTGTTTGTGTATTCAAATACATGTTCTTAAGCATGTATGTGTTGGAATTCTTGGCGCACCAAGACCTTTTGAGATGGTACTTGAACTCATAGAGCTAAGTCTAAGCTCATAGGTAGCTATATGTAGCACACCTCAACTCAATTCACCTAGAAGTAGATGAAATTAGCTCACCATAGCTTGAAGGAAACTAGAAGTACCTCCCCTTAGCTCATATCAGCTTAGCTCAGCTCAGTTAGAAGTAGATGATCTTGGCTCATCTAAGCTCAAGAGCAGCTAGAAGTAGCTCCTTTTAGCTCAACTCGAGCTAGAAGTAGCTGGACTTAGCTCAAGTCAACTCATGCCAGCTCACTCTAGCTCAAAGGAGCTGGGAGTAGCTTGGTATCAGCTCACCTTAGCTAGAAGTAGGTAGCGGGGGCAGGGAGTGGAGATGACGTTGGACGTGGGTCACTTTAGTATGCTGGAATCCCATAACCCGGCCCGGTATTACTTGTGGAATGAGTGGTGTACTAATCAATTTCATATTCACAAAGATTATCTACAATATAATAACACTTCAAATCTCAAGCCTCAAAATACATATATGAACTGTTCATAAATTACAGAAGCGGAAAACCATGGACACTTAGGGCAATAAATGTCCATTGCAGGCAACATCACTAATATATCCATACTTTCTCAGAACAGACATCACACATCAAGCAAACCATGGATGACGGTAGATTTAACACATAAATACAATAACCACGACTTAGATCATGCAAGCTATTGATCAATCATACTAGACACTAATTTAATTGTGATTCATGCCACATGCACAAATGCATTTACACCTACAAAGCCTAATAGAGCGAAATCCCCTCCAGATAACTGCTGCTACTAACACAATAAAGGAGAGTTAACCGTTAGTCATTTAACTAGTGCTCATCCAGAAACATCCAGATAATCAATAACACATAACTAGCTCAATCATGGTCACCACCATCAAAGAATAAGAAAAACACATCTATGAGATATATGTACCTGAAAGTACAAATCATAGAAAACCTAACGGAGCTACTCCGCAGGTCACTTATCAGAAGCTCCTGAAAAAGTATAATCATAAGGGGTTGAGTCCTCAAGAGGAACTTAGTAAGGGCTTAGGTAAGGGTAATGGTTTGAAAACAACCTGTATAAAATGTTAGTATGTCATGTTCTAAACAATTCATACAACCTAAGGATTGCATAAGCAATGATATGCAAAATGTCATGATATGCAATACAAACCTCCCATCGGATGAAAACCGAACCCTCCCATCCCACTGGATAGAAATAGAACCCTCTCATCCTGCCGGACGGAAATAGAACCCTTTCATCCCTCCGGACGGAAATAGAACCCAATAGAACCCTTTCGTCCCTCCGGATGGAAAGAGAACCCTCATGTTCCTCCAGATGGAAACACATACCATCTCGTCCCTCTGAACATAAATGCATACCATCTCATCCTACCAGACGAAAACACATACCATCTGATCCCACCGGATGGAAACCCATATAGATACGATGGCCCCCGATGGTCTGTATGCAACCAAGCGGGGTTCTCACATACAGAACAGATGCATGGTACTAGTGAGGGGCCTAGGTTCCCCTAAACACATAACCGTCATAATCACATAATTGGTCAACCATTGACCGATACACACTAGCATCACATAATTGATCACTATGATCAAGGAATACCAGAAACACAGATTTGATCAACCATTGATCATTAAGTAAGCTTCTCGTGCTTCAAACCTGCATACCTTACCATATAACTAGCCCTGGGAGTCATCGGGCCCACCATCAACCCGGAAAGTAGCCTCAACTAACTCAATATGCATAAAGGCAGCCCAAAATGTATATAAAGAGATTTGAACCCTTACCTGACAAATCGTAAAAATGTTGTAATTTCCCGAGTCAACCCGATCAACCCAAAAATCTGGCAGCATATCGGCTCAATTTCCACGCTGCCGAACTACAGAAAACACAGCTGAACAACCACACAACAACAAGGAATACAATACTCAGATCATTGATCAATATCCAAGACAAAAGAAGCTTTAAATCAAACTTATCAGTTTCGGCCATGTCATGAAAAAAGATGAGTAACCAAGCTAAATGCTATCCAACATTCATTTAAGAAAAAGAAGCTTAATTTCCATCTCAGAAATGATCAACCATCACCCAACACCAATTTCAACATCATACATAATTTTGGCCAACATATGAAAATGAGACCAATCATGGAAATTATTACCAAAATTCCATGCAACAATTTAGGAGTTCAAATTTAACTCCATTCTAACTCTAATCCACAATTCATCAAAGAATACCAACCTTAATTCCTCACCCATATATTCGGCCAAAAGAAGAACATAGGAACAACTAAGTGAAATGTTGTCAAAGGTCCACATACTTAATTAGGAACTCAATTTCATTCCTAGTTCATCTCAATTCCAGCATTTACCAAAGAACATCAACCTTGAATCACTACTCATAAATTCATCCATAACATGAACCATCAAAAGATAATGATCCAATCATCCTCATAATAATTTAGAAGCTTAATTCTATCACCAATTCAACACAAATCCATAATTCAACAAAAACACATTCCTTAAATTATCCCTTAAAAATTGGCCAAGACAACGAAAAACAAAGGAGAAAGTTCCAAGATGAATCCAAGCATGAATTGAGCTACTAAACATCTTCTCAACACTTTGGCATCATAGTTTCAACTCATTCTTCATCAATCAAGAGAGATCACAAAAATGCCCTACACCATACATGAAAAAATTAGCCAACCTAGAGAGGGTGAAAAGATGAAGACAAAGTACAAAAAGTGTTTCTAATCATCCATACAACAGTTTGACAACTCAATTTTAAGCCAATCATCATGATTCAAAAGAGAGCTCCAAGCCCTAACTCGCCAAAATACTCAAATTTGGGCATGATATGAAGAATACATGTAAGAAATACATTTTTCTTACCTACACCCTTACTGAGTTTTCTCGAAAACTCATCCTTTTATATAAACAATTTTTCAAGAGATTAAGGTTGAGGACCGTGAAGCTTTATGCTCGGTGGCATTATGATGTGCGTTAAGGTATAGGCAGCTCCTTGAATAGTTATGTTTTTGTTAGGTAAGGAAAGGGTGGGATGAGTTGAGAGAGAACCAGAGGGTTGTACAATTATGTTATGGGTTCAGTACTTCTGTTTATTGGGACTGACGGTTTATTGTATGGTTGTTTTGTAGTACAGCAGCAGCAGCAGTAGCCGTTGATAGTAGAGATCTGTTTGATCCGACCTCCGGTTTTAAGTAATGTTCCGTTTGGCTAAGGGCTCTGTAGGTGTAGCTTGCATGCATTCATGTAGAAATCAGATATCTGTTAAAGTGTATAAGCGGAATGATATGTATGGTTATGTTCTAGTTAAGACTGAAATGGATGAGGATTGTTATGGAAACAGTTGTTATGAAATAAGATATGATGTTGTTCCTTAAGAACTTTGTGCTTTTGATTGTCTATCTGTTTGAAGAACCTCTACCCGATAGTGAAAGGGTAGACTCTTTTCTGATTGTTTCTGGCCTGAGCGGAGCTCAGTAGGTTGTGTTATAGTGTGATTCGGTTTTGCAGGTTTAAGCGAAACGTAAAAAAAGTACGTTATGCTTTTTTGTATTTCTGTAAACAGGGACCAGGGTAATGGGTGGATTCCACTTATGAGCTGCGTGTTAAGAGAAGAACGGGTCTTTGTTCACCACCGCCCCGCCGACCCGCATCCGCTTCCCACTGGCCGAGCAGCGCTGGGGGTGGTGGTAACAAACCCAATCTCAGATCAATCTTGGAAAATACTTTTGCTACTAGGAGCTGATCAAACAGTTCATCAATTCTAGGAAGCGGGTACTTATTCTTTATCGTTACTGCATTTAGCCTTCTGTAATCAATACAGAACTGTAGTGTACCATCTTTCTTCTTTACAAACAACACTAGAGCACCCCACGGGGACGTGCTCTGTCGAATGTAGCCTTTTTCCAGCAATTCATCAAGCTGCTTCTTCAGTTCATTCATCTCCACTATCGGCATCCGATAAGGAGGAATCGATATAGGTGTAGCCCCTGGATGAAGTAGTATCTCAAAACCTACCTCCCGCTCAAGTGGCATTCCTGGTAGATCCTCTGGAACGAGCTGTGGGAAATAATGCACTATAGGAATCTTTTCAAGTTCCATGCGCGTACCTGCATCATTAAGTCTCTGGTACTCTTTCTCGTCCATGATTGGGATCTGATCCATTCTCTATAACTCCATGTTGTGCTTGATAATTTCCAAGTCCGGTGGTGCAGTAAGACGTATAGTTTCATCGGTAAGTACGACGTGATGCTCGGTACAATCTATATGTATGAAATTCTTTGTCAACCAATCCATACCGAGTATTACATCTTACTTAGGTGTATTCAACACCAACAAATCTGACTATATCAGTTGCCCGCAGATAGTCAATACACATCCTTTTGCCACTTCATTTGAAAATAGATACTGACCTTCGATAGTGCGTACCATGAAAACATCCGGCAGATGAATCACAGGTAGTCATAATGATGTTGCACAATCCTGTGAGATAATCGATATGGATGCACCTATGTCAAAAAGTGCAAGTGTAGAAGTACCATTCAGTAACAATTTACCTGCTAGTATACCACATTGCGCAGTCGTGTCTTACCATGTAGAGTCATCGTGCTCAATCTGATAAACACGTTCAGGCCTTGATTGATATTAGACGGATGGCTGTGTCTGTTGCTGCCTTTACGACTGAGTTCTGGAGCTTCTTTATGCTGCGTCACGCCCTCAGGGTGTACTTAATCATACTGTAGTGTCCTGGCCCTGTCTCTGCGGGAAATCTTTGACCCAATGGTCAGCAGACCCGCATCGGAGACATACGCCAGAATCTCTATAGCACACGACACCCATGTGACATCTCTCACAATGCTCACAATACCAGGATCCATCATCAGTAGCTTTTCCTTTTCCTTTGTCACGTTGGCCTGACCTTCCGGATCTGCCAAATCGGCTAGATCGGCCTGAACTTCTATTGCTTCACTGGGATCCTGTACCTCTGCTTGAGCCTTGAGTCTGCCTTGTGATGGGTTGAACTCCCATTTCTTCCATCTTAACAATCTAAGCTTTTTGCATCGCATCCTGATATTTGGTAATACCGAGCAGTGCCACGTACTTCCTAATGTCAGCCCACAATCTACGGATGAATCTCTTTGCTTTCTGTTCTTCATTCTCTTCATATTGGGAAACATACCTGATGAGTCGGTCAAATTCTCATTAATGTTCTGCGACCGTCATATCTCCCTGTTCCAAGCTGTCAAACTCCACTTGGTGGCGATCGTGGGTGGCATAACCTACCCACTATTCATGAAACAACTTGGTGAATTCATTCCATGTAACTCCAGGGTCTCATCATCCTTTCAGGACATACTTAGCCCTTCTACCTTCGGTAATGCATTTCCACCATCCATATGCTCAGTTACACAGGTTAAATGTGGCCAGTGTAACCATGTCTTGGGAAGAAAAACCTATCCTCTCAAGTTGCATTTCCATATCCACGTACTATTGTCAGATTCCGGTCATCTGTTACCTGTAAACCTTGGGGGGTCCAAGCGCTGAAAGCGCTCCAACATTGTCAGATTCTTTGTACCTATGGTACCCTGTGTTCAGGACCTCTAGGCCCTCAGTGCATCTTCATCTTCATTTACTGTTCGGCGATGATGCTCATCTCATCGCTCACCAATAATCTATAGCTGACTGTATGCAAATCGTTCTGGAGCAACAATTTCTGACCGTACCCTTCATGCTCGGGGTTGCCTTCTTTCATTATCAGAGTCATCAGTTTCGGCATCTTCCCTGGCATCGGCGATAAGAGCATCAACCTCTTCACCATCGATCTCATTGTCATCTATCATCCCTGTAAAGTCATCATCACTTTCATCTTCTTCACTTTCCTCATATGCATGATCATCTGTGGTGTTCTCCAGAGGCTGTTCCATCGGGCCACCCTGTTCTACCATTGGTACAAGGGTATCAATAACTGTCTTCAGCTGCCGGAGCACCTGCAGGATGTTCTCTGGGACCTGCCATTGCGGTGGTGGTGGGGGAGATGGCGGTACTTGTGGAGGAGGATCAGTATTGCCTGCCTACTTTCGCTTACCTCGATGTGAGCGGGTCTTTGCCATTTCATGTTTCATTCCATGCAATAACATACGTACAAAGGTTAACACATAAACTTGGCAGCAGCAGTGTATCCTATGGCTCTGTAGAGTATATGCAATGTATGATGCAAATCTATCACACAGAACAATTCACACCAAAGCAAGACATAATAGTACATTAAGCAATTAGACAATCCTACTTGACCAATCTCAACTAATCCCGCTTTACCTGGATCAAACTGGTATTTTACTCAAGTTAAGTATGTCTAGATCAGCAACCCTAAGTTCCATTGCCTGATCCAGGTAGTTCACGTAAGGAAGCGGTCGTCTTCCCTTGGAGAACTATCCGGGATCAATCCATTGAAACTAAGACATGCCTCCCGATCATATCCCAACTAGAGTAAAACCTTAACCTGCTCTGATACCAACTTGTCACCACCTCCTCCGTACATGACCCGGTGGAAATGGACGGAGGGTCGAAAGGGTGGCGGTGATGGTCACTTTACCTTTCCTTATGCAGCCAGTACGAGGGGTTGATTCCTTAACCCGGTCCTTGGCTCAAGATCAATTATACAGAACAATTTCATACTTCCCAGCCAGACCACCTGTCAGTCAAACATTTTTAAAGAATTCCACAGATGTCCAAATAAAGTTCCGTAAATGTTTCTGGAAACTAGACACAAAGGGCTACAAGTGTTACACCCACCCCGGTTGTACTATTCATTTCTGATGTAATATTTCGAGAATTTGATTATGTAAATTTTCTGGGACTTGGAAATTATGTATTTGAGATGCTATTGAATGAATTAAATATCCCGAGGAGTAATTTGGAGGTCATTTCATGGAATTCTAGTAAATTACAACATTTTAGGATTCTCGGGCCATTTTGCCAAAAATTAGATTCGGATGGAAAAATGGTCAATTTTGGAAAAAAGTTAGAATTTTTTTTATGGAGAATTGGGCTCATGGTCGGGCGCATTTTTTTAGGCCCATTTGGGTTGTTTGAAGATGGGCTTAAGTGAAAGGATAATGTTATGTAAAGAAAGAAAATGAAATAAGGTAAGAAAAAGTGTAATCATTTTGGTTACAATTTTGGTTTACCTTGTTGTCAACAATCCTATGGTGAAAATCTACTTGAGAATCTCATCCAAGGGTTGATATCAAAGATGGATGGATAATGTTGCAACATTATCTTATGGAAAAAAGAAAAGAAATGATTTAGTAATTCAAGTTGTAAAGATATAAGGATAAGGAAAGAAAGAAAGAAAATAAAAACACAAAGTCTTTCTTCTCTTACCTTGGCCGGCCAAGTGAGCTAGAGAGCTTCCAAGATTTTCTTCTTCATCTAATCTCTTCATCAAGCTTTAAGGATCAAGTTTTGTGAATGATTAAAGAGGTAAGGTTGTTTAATTAAGAAGTTATTCAAGTTCTAATGGATAGAACTTTGATTTTGATCCTTCCTC
>JBBYHH010428330.1:0-11562 GCA_038382905.1 Daphne laureola
TTGTTTTTACTTTTACCTTTAGGCTATGTCCAAAGAAAAAAAAAAGAAAAACTCGTGCGACTGTTAAATCAATCTTTTCCTCACAAATTTAACATCAGTTTTTAAAAACTTCCAAGTTTTTCCTTAATTTTTTTTCCTCCTAAAATGAACACCCTGCTTAATTTTTTGGGGATATCTGTTAGCTTTCTGTAAAGGATAGGAA
This sequence comes from Daphne laureola, assembly GCA_038382905.1. Lineage (NCBI taxonomy): Eukaryota > Viridiplantae > Streptophyta > Magnoliopsida > Malvales > Thymelaeaceae > Daphne > Daphne laureola. Next base: position 203 of record JBBYHH010428330.1, read on the forward strand.
ATCAACCAATTTTGCTTCATCTTGCTAGTTTGTGAACTTCACGGAGATAATGTCAAAGAACGTTGATACATCCAGAAAGGAAACAGAATTCGCTCTCGCAGCTTTGATGGAAATACCTTCTCAATACAAAGCAACTATTGAGCTTGGCATATTGGGGTTAGTAAGTTGGTTTTTTTTATTCACCTACACAAGTTCACTTAAAAAAAACCAGCGGTATAACACCTGCAATCAAAAAACAGGAGGAAGACGGGAAATGTACCGGAAAGAGTTGCTCTACCCCCACCTCTTTATGGTGCTGCCTCATCTGGAAATAACACAAAGTCATATTCTCGTTCAACAAGTTTTCAGAAGGATTATTCCCGGTCAAACAGTTTCCAGCAGCCGCAGTATCCAGGATATGACACAACGAACAGCTCAGCCCCGTATTCAAGCTCCGCGTATGATTCTGGGACCTCTCCTTATTCCAGCTCTAGCAGCACTCAGCATGGAGTATCTTCTTATCCTGGAAATGATTCATCAGCCGGCGTGCCTCCTTCAAACTACGATCAGAGGGTATAATTACGTGGCATGCATTATTATTCGTCTTACAAATACAAAAGCATCTACCTTTTATCTGTTGTCCTCTCTTTTGATTCCAGGCATGCCCTATTTGCCTTACAAATACAAAAGACATGGCCTTTGGTTGTGGACATCAGGTTTGTTAACTTTCCACTGTATCGGTATTTAGAAATCGCGGAATGGTTCAATCTGTTGATCATGTTTTCCTCCTATATTTACAACAATTACAGACTTGCTGTGAATGCGGAGAGGATCTTGAATTGTGCCCCATTTGCCGGAGGAGTATCCAGACTCGCATAAGGCTTTATTGATCGACATGCGTTATCTGATTCACGAAAGCGTAGCCAGTGAGGCTGAGACTCGAGAGTAAAATCTGCCATTCTTAATGTCCGAGAAGACTCCAAAAGCATGAATAGGATCAGATTTTGAGCAACTGGAAGAACTTGAATGGCACATGTGCATACTTTAAGCAGCAGAATGCAGAGAGGAAGCTTCACTCCCCCTGTTCTAGATGGAGAACTTGATCGATCTGTCAATGTATAGCGTCAGCCAGGTCCTTGTCCATTCTTTCATTCATTAATGCTTCTGTAATATCTGCAGATACTGCACTTTAGTTCAAGCTTTTAGTTGTTTAGTGCTGATATGTCTTGAAGTATACTTTTGAATCGGTTTGTTACTCATCTTTAGCATATGTGCCTGAATTTGGATTTGAATTAGTGTTTTAACTGTATGTTTGACAGGATGCAGAGATTAAGGGGCTAGTTGAAATTGTATGTTTTACAAAAATAAGCCCCCCAAAAAACATCTTTTAGGGGGAAAAAAAGGGGGAGTATATATCAGCTTTAATAAGAACTGAAATTAATAATTCATATTTTACAAAAGATCACACCAATAAATTACTTCCTGAACATCTTCATGTGAGAGAAAATGAAGGATTAACTACAGAGAGCTCACCATGGTTTGGTGAAAATTACATTTCCTCTACACAGAGTCAAAACTTGCACAATTTCTACATATCCATGTTTAACCATGCTCAAGGTGTGTAACCATTTTGTAGCTTGATCAAAGAGTAAGAGGCTCCTCTACTTCCAAGTGCAAGCAAAGTAGAATGTGACCCCTTCTCTGCAACCTTGCCATTTTTTATAACCGCTATATTGTCCGCTTTTTGCACAGTAGACAACCGGTGAGCGACAATGACACAAGTCCTATCCTCCATCATCTTCTCTAATGCGTCTTGAACCAGTGCCTCAGATGCAGAGTCAAGAGCACTGGTAGCTTCATCCAGGAGTAAGATTTTCGGGTTCCTTAGTATTGCTCGTGCTAGTGCAACCCTTTGTTTCTGGCCTCCGGAGAGTTGAGTACCTCTCTCCCCACAATAAGTTTCATATCCATCCTTCAATGAACTGTATACACAAACCAAATGCATATGCTTTAGTGAGAAGACATTAGAAACTAAGTTTTGTAATAGTGGCTTGAGGGAGAAGAAAATGAGAAGTACCTGATGAATTCATGTGCATTGGCTAGAGTTGCAGCCTTTTGTATTTCAGCTTCTGTTGCTTCCTCTTTGCCATAGGCAATGTTCTCACGGATGGTTCCTGCGAAAAGTGTAGGCTCTTGGCTCACGAGTGCGATGTGAGATCTTAACTTCCTTAGGTTGTGGCTCTTGATATCGCGTCCATCTATCATTACTAATCCCTTCTGTGGATCGTAGAATCTCTCTATTAATCCGATGACAGTGGATTTGCCTGATCCGCTTTCCCCAACCAGTGCCATGGTTCTCCCTGCTTCAATGACTAGGCTCAGGCCTTTGAACACCATCTGGTCCGGTCTTGCAGGATAAGCAAAGAACACATCCTTTAGCTCTATTTGTCCCCTTGAAGGCTTACTTCCTTTGGACATTTCTGGATCAATCTCAGTTCTCCTATCTAGAGTTGCAAATATTGCTTTGATGGCACCACTTCCTTTAGCTAAATCAGAAGTCATGCTTCCTGCATCTGCAATGTACTTCCCGGTGGTCATCAATACAAAAAACGCTTGAAATAAGCTCTTCGAGTCCATCTTCCCGTCCATCATCAATCTTCCTCCATACCAGAAGGTCAGTGCTACAGTGCATACTGTCAAAAACTGAGAACTAAACAAACCGAAACTGGAGTACCATGACTGTTTGATGCTTTCTTTCCGAGGGCCTCTCATGGTTTCTCTGTACAGATTCAATATCCTTTTCTGAGAGAAAAAAGCAGTGATGGTTCTGTGGTTAACAACAGCTTCACTTGCTATTTGGCTTCCCTCGCTCTGTGCTTCTATTGCTTTCTTTGACATACTTCTCAATAGGACACTCCTAAAGTAGAAACTAGAAATCAGTAATGGCTGCAAGGCTATCATGACAAGAGCTAGCTTCCAAGCAACGATCAGCCCAATAGTGAAGGCTATGCAGACAGTGGAGAAAGTTTGAACTAGTAGTGACATTCGATCTGCAATATATGATCGGAACATGTTGGCTTCAGTGGCCAAGCGTGCACAAATGGCTGCACTTGTGTTCTCCTCCTTGTCGAACCAAGCAATCTCAAAGGTGAGCAACTTCTGTAGTAGCTCTGCCCTTACCCTTTTGACTAATCGCTCCCCCATGAGAGAGAAGTTGTGATGCTGAATGATGCTAGTGAAGAAAAATGCAACTCCTAAGCCTAAGAAAACAAAGCAGTATTGTCTGATTTCTGATTTGATTTTGGCATGCTCTTCCAGGAAATAAACTGATGCAACTGATCCTAAGCAATAGGAGTAGATCGGTGGCAATGCTCCGAAGCAAGTGGCTCCGAAACACCCGAGTAATGCTTTTTTCCACGCTGGTGCATTCATTCTAGCCAAACGCCAAAGGAAGTAAGGTGTGTAGGACTTGTATTTCATGTCTTCATCATCTTGGCTTTGAAAAGAATCAATTTGAAAGGAGTTCTCTACACTGATGGAAATCGCTGGGCTGAATGCAAATTCTGGGGTATAAAAACTTGGACTACCTTGATAGCTTGATCTCATGCTTCCTAGTGTTTGTGGAGATCCTCCACTTGACAATTTGTGGTGAGTTCTGCCTTGGAATAGAAGCAAACCATCTGACAGTTCATTTTGTGTAGCTGATTGTTGCATTTCTACCATCTTTCTGTAGACACCTCCTCCATTGTCCATTCTTACGAGTTCATCATGAGATCCCGATTCGATCACTCTCCCTGAGTCAAGAACCACTATCGAGTCAGCATTACGGATAGTGGAAAGTCTGTGGGCAACGACGATTGTTGTTCTTCCTTGTGATGCATTGTCTAATGCTTCTTGTACTATTTTCTCAGACTGTGAATCTAATGCACTTGTGGCTTCATCAAGGAGAAGGATCTTTGGATCTCGGATTAGAGCCCTAGCTATCGCAACCCTTTGCTTCTGCCCTCCGGACAACTGGAATCCGAACTGTCCAACCTGGTAAGAATTAAAAAATACAAGAACTACTGAGATCAGCACTTGCAAATTGTTGATCCATTTAGCAGGGGAAAAAAGGTCAGACAATAACTGAAACCTACTTGTGTTTCATACTGATCAGGTAACTTCAAGATGAATTCATGTGCATTTGCTGCCTTAGAAGCTTTCTCAACAAGTTCCATGGAAGCACCTTCTAGGCCAAAGAGAATGTTCTCCTTTATCGATGTAGCGAAAAGTATCGGTTCCTGGTTGACTAGTCCCATTTGGGATCTCAGCCATTTGAGCTGAAGAGTCTGGATGTTCCTTCCATCCAAGAGAATCTCACCATCTGTAGGTTCATAGAACCTTTCTAGCAAAGCAATGACTGTGGACTTACCTGAACCACTTCCCCCAACAAGTGCTATAGATCTTCCAGCATGAACTTTAAGGTTAAACTTCTGCAGAACCGGTGTGTCTGGCCGCGATAGGTAACTGAATTCGACTTCTTTGAATTCGATGTTTCCTCTCAGGTTCGCAAGCGCTTTTCCCTTCTCTTGTGAATCAATTCCAGGAATCCGATCGATCATTTCATAAATCTTTTCTACAGCATTTCTTGCGGCAGCAATGAATGGAAGGTTTGGTAATGCAGCCACAGCACCCCTAATGGTACACAATTTAAAATCTTAGTCATCACATAGAAGTCTAATAATGTATAATAAAGACTATTAATTCCCATGCGTTTGTTGACGTGGGGACACATGGTCTCATATATTGGCGACACATTTTTTTCTTCTTTTTTACATTTTTTCCCTTTGGGTAAAACTGCACTTGATTCTCACTTTATTTTATTAAAAGTAATTAGATCCTTAGTTTTAAAATGTAACATCAATCGTTTATTTTAACCCAATAATTTTATATCAGAATTAAATTATAGAAAAAAAAAGCACGTTTTATAGATGGAAAGTCTATTAAACTTGTAAGTTTCTAAGAATCAATGAGAAGCTATAGAAAAAAACTTACATTGCTCCCAAGACCATGGCTAGTCCAGCAATGAAAACAGCTCCTCCCTTTTGTCCCTTCTTAGTGACAAGAACGCTACCAAGCCAAGCTTGAAAACCCCAAGCCATGAATGAAAACCCTATTGTCCCAATAGCCATTCCTTTCATCAACCCCTCCTTCACTCCAAGCTCCATGGTTCTCTCAAGTGCACAGACGAATCTGCGCAACATGTGATGCTCTCCGACGTATGAGTACACAACTCGTATCGAGGATATTGCCTGTTCTGCAATCCCACCAGCTATGTTGTAAGCATCCTTTGCCTCTGCTCCTATACCCTTCATCAACCTCCCCAACATAAGTCCTGGAATAACAAACATGAACTGGAATGGCAAAGCTGCCAATGCAAGTTGCCAGGAGAGCCGGAAGGCCACGGCGAAGCAGAAGAAGAACGTTGAGAGATTCGCAAGGCAGTTGGGTATCTGCAACAAAATAAACAAAGTAAGGTAGCTAGTTATGATAAGTGGAAAATGCAAAACAAGTCCTATAGTTTGCATTTTTGACGTTCTAATCCTAAATGATTTCTAGTTAACAACCAAGTCTTAAACGTTTACACCTCATTTCAGTTCTAAACGTCCCCATAACATCATTAATTTCACATGGCCTCGTCTGTTAGGAACATGTAAAAAAAACAGTTTTAGACTGAAATGAGCTACGGCTGTAAACGTTTATGACTCAATTGCTAACTCGAAAACATTTAAGACTGGAATGTGAAAAACATGAAACCTATAGGATCGATTTTGCATTTTTTTCCCTTTCAAATCCACAAAGAGGAGAGCTATGATCAAGTGTTAACCTTATGAGCTATGGCATCTTGGATCACATGAGCATCAGAAGTGATTGTAGAGACAATTTGAAAGGTGTTTGAAGAAGCGGTTCGATTCTCGAAGAAGCTTACTTCCTGTCTAAGAATCGACTTCAGATACTCTAATCTCATCCGAGAAACCTGCCTCTCTGCTGTTCTTGTCCAACATAATCCCTCTGAGAAATGAGACAACAACATCATCAAACTATACAGAATTACAGATACTATCACACAACTGACAAACTTATAACAGTTCAACCATATACAGACCAAGAAAAGCTGATAATCCAACTCCAACTGCACAGTACATCAGCCTCAGAGTATACTGCAATCAAAACAAAGTGTATATATCAGAAAAGTTGATTAGTTTCCATTGATGTTAATTGCAGTACCTTGTTAACTTCTTCTTTTGTCACAGAAGACCCTGAACTTCCAAAACTGTTGATCATGCCACTGAGAATATACATGTTGATTGGAGTCATCAAGCCATCCCCTATACTGCCTAGAACTCCAAACAACAAGAGGAGCTTATCTGTTCCATCAGCATACCGAAACAATCCATCTTTCTTCCCCATTTTTTTCACTAACTGGCTGCAAAGTAGGGTTCAATGGCCGGTTTATAGTATGATATGTGTAGCTAGTAGCTGTCAGATGAGATGAGCAAGTAACTATACATGGCTCATGCAAGCCGGCTCTCTTTTCGTCCAGTTGCTTGAACTTTCTTATAACTTGGATGATTAGTTTGAAAATTGAAAAGGTCAGTTACAGGGGCCTGCGAAAACATATTATGAAAATAATGTTTACAACGACAATATCTATCATAAAATACTTGATAAATTAATTTGATGTTTTATTTTGTGTTTGATACAAATTATTGCTAGAAATGATTTGTTAAAAAGTTCCTGAAAATATATACTACCTCGGTCGCATACAAATTCTCATGTTAAAAATGTTAAAAATTAAGCAAAAGTATGATCTGATGGGAGTAATTATAAATTATAAATTAAGCAAAAGTATCGTAAACATTTAGATGCTTTTTGTTTATTGGCAATTCATTCTCTTCATCGTTTCAGTTAAATCCAGGTCAATGAGACACACATATGGAACTTTAAATAATTACATTTATTCTTTTCTGGTGATTCATTCCTTTCAATTTTTTTTTTAATGGAGAAAAAATAAATAAAAAATACATATATATATATATATCATTGAGCTGGAAAATAAGTTTGTACTATCATCCTTATCTAACTGTTACGTTTGATTTTTAAACTTTTGTTTGACTAACTCTTTTTATTAGAAATAATTTTTTTAAAAAATAAAAAAAATATTCTTAGAAACTAAACAGATTGATTTATCTTATGTATATAAATTACTTAACTTTATATAAAAGTGTTGAAGAAACAGATACATAGATTTAATGCTGAAAAAAAACGTAACTATTAAAAAGGGAGAGGGAGTAGTATTCTTCTTCTTTTTTGTAAAAAAGATAAGTAAAAGACTATTTTTATTTCATAAAACAAGGTAAACCATAAGAGAAATGACAGCCAATATATAGAAAAAAAGAAGAATTAAATAGACATACGTCTTTTTCCTTTTTTTTTTAGGGAAAGCAGCTTGTCATTACTTTTAATGAAAATAATACAAGTCAATGTCTAAATTACCAAAGTAGAAACACCTAAAGAGGGCAGAACGCCTAGAAGAACAATGCAAATCTAAAACAACACAACTACAAGGAAGGAGTCTAAGTACTAGAACCACGAGAGAAGCCACTAGTTGACGTCCCAACCTCCACCATAGGCTACCAATCAGCCATAAAAAAAGCACATAAAAGTATAGCGGAGAAATAAACTTCTTCAATCTCGACCGCAGAACATCCAATAGGCTCCCAAAGAGACCAATGCCATCTCGCTATACGTGGGCAGACAGAAGTTGTTCTGCCAAACAAAGAGACATTCTCTACAAAGCAAAAGAAAAAGACAACCAACCAAGCCGCAAACCATACAAACGTCTGAACAGGAATTAAACACAAACTATGAATGAACCAAAATAGTAAAACTGAAGTAGAGAGACCTGGCCCATTACCCCACCTGCTCCAGATTGAACCCTTCATGGCTCGTGACGGGACGAGACAAAACTCAACCCCGCCGCACGACACGGAACCGGAAGCAAAACTTCCCAAACCTCCTAGGATTGAAACCAGTCCACCAAATCGTCCCCACTAGCCAACTCGAGCCAGTATGTCTCCATACTGCATCCTACTGGATCCAACCATTCAAGCTACCAACAGATCATGACTGAACCGGTCCTAGACCTCGCATCCACCACCGTCATTTCGTGCGAAACCCAATCGACCATTAAAGCGGACGACCTAACAACCGAAAAAGTCATCGGATGCTAAGGAATGTAGGATCGGCGCCGGAGTGAGCCCGCCACGCAACCTGCAGAAAAGACCACAACCGATGCTTCCTAGAACAAGGGCGACGTCGGCAGGGTGAAGAGTCCGAGAAGCGAGTGCCGAACTCGTGACCGGAGAAGACCCGATAGCCGCCGGCGACACCAGTAGCGAAACATCGGTGCTGGCGGCGCTGGGGAGCAAAAACCCTAGGCGAAGACATCTCCCTTCTCCGTCTTTTTCCATTTTAATACATGATTTCTCCGAAACCAAAAACGTAAGTGCCACATTTAGTAGTCGATTTTTTTTTTCTTTTGAAATTTTCTTTAATAAAAGGGTAACTATAAAAAAAATCCATGAGGTTTGTCATAATCTTTACTTTAGCTCTTGCATTTATAAAATTCTCAGAAAACCCCCCTGCGGTTTGAGGAAAGCTTCAAAATCCCCATTTGACCGTTAAGTTGTTACATTTGACAGTTAATTTTTCTGGAAAAATGCTCTTATATACCCAAAAAATTTAACCCTCACAATCTTACTGCAATTATTTCACACTTCACAAATTTGACCCCTCTCACCCATCCCCAACTCGAAAAAGGCGCTGAAACCGGCCAGATACCTGCGATTTTGTCGAGTTGGGGATGGGTGAGAGGGGGCAAATTTATGAAGTGTGAAATAATTGAGGTAAGATTGTGAGGGTTAAATTTTTTAGGGTATATAAGATCATTTTTACAGAAAAATTAACTGTCAAATGCAGCAACTTAACGGTCAAATAAGAATTTTGTAGGTTTCCTCAAATCTCATTAGATTTTTCTAAGAATTTTGAAAATGTAGGGGACAAAGTGAAGATTATGACAAATCTCAGAGGTTATTTTAATAATTAACCTTAATAAAACGGTTATATCTTGTTAAGTTGATGCGAGTAGCTCCAAAATGAGAATACAAAATTCATATAGCCTATAGCTGACCGCAACGAGCTTAAATTTTCTATATTTTATTCAACCCAAAGAAGTATTTTACAAAGATTTAGAATTTTGGGAAGGAGTAAGCCATTTAATCAAGTTGTCCATCCAATTGGAGAAGATGATCAAATATCACTTGCCAAATGGGACATTATACTCCATCTCATAAATCTTATATAATTGATTTTCAAACTTTTTTTTTACTCAAATTTTCATTAGTAACAATAAAAATTTGCTAAAAATGAGTAAAGTGCATCTATGGTCCATTGACTTTAATCATTATCATATTTTAATCTTATTTTAAGTTTGGAAAAATGGATTTTGTCACTAATATTTGGGGATTGATAACATTTTGCCACTAAAATTTTTTGGGGATCAAAATATCACCAATAATTGGAAAATATGGTCAATTTGCCAAAAGTGCTAAACAGCTTGGCGGATTCCGTTAATTTTTTTTGGGTTAATGTTTTATCTTCATCTTAAAGTTTCTAAAAATGATAGATTAACCCTTAAACTTTAGTCCTCTTTCCCCCACCAGTAGCACACTAAAACACAACCCTTCTGTTGTTGTACCACCGCCCCTTCTGTTGCTACACATCCGCTCAATTAATAAAAAATGTTTTGTTTGACCAAAACATATTTGATTTTTTACGTAATTTTTATATCACAATTCTACGTGTGTTTCAAATTTTTTTTTAAATATATTACACAAGTGGTGCAGGGTACACGATAAATCGCAAGTTTTTTATTTAATAAAAAAAAATTGATTAATTGCGTGGCGGTACAACGACGAATGATGTGGTGGTGCAACGGTAGAGGGGGCGGTGGTGCAACGGTAGACGGGGCGGTGGTGCACCGGCGGAGGGGCGATGGTGCAACTACATGCTAAGGTTGTAGGGTGCTATTGACGGGGGAGAGAATGGTCAAATTATAGAAGTCTAAAGTTTAAGGATTAATTTGTCAGCTTTAGAAAATTTAAGGTGAAAATAAAATATTAACCCAAAAAAATTAACGGAATTTGTCAAACTATTTAACGGTAATGGAAAATTGACCGAATTTCCCAAACATTGGTGGCAATTTGACCCCCCAAAAAATTTTAGTGACAGAATGTTGCCAACCCCTAAACATTAGTGGCAAAATGACCCCTTTTCCCTTTAAGTTTTTATTCCCCTAAACTCCCTTGGTTGGTTGTTGGTGACTTTAAGGAGATAGTGTGGTTCACGAAAAGTGAGGGGGCCGGAAGACCGGAAGAAGAACTCAGATGGATGCTTTTCGTCTAGCCTTATTTGATGCAGGGCTTGATGATCTTGGTTACTCGAGTATACCGTTCACATAGGAGCATTTTGTATCAGGGGGTCACTTTGTTTGTGTGCGATTGGAACAGACTGGATTCTTAGTAACGGCAATCATTGTTTCCAGTAGCATGGGTAAAGAATTTTTATTTTCCACGTTCGGATCATAATGGATTGGAAGTGTTCTTTGCACCGTTCCACATGCAGCGAAACCGAATATGGAGGTTTGAGCAGATGTGCACTAAGGAAGGAAAGTGTGAAGAGATTAGGGGTGTAAATCGGGTCAACCCGATGAGTTCGGGTTCGGGTCAACCCGAACCCGAAATTCTGAACCCCTCTATCTTTAGCCCAAGCCCGACCCAAACTGTAGTTCGGATCGGGTCAACCTGTTACAGTCATCCCCGATGAATAGTGATTTTCTAGGAAAAATTGTCTGACGGTCAAAATCTGTAATTACCGGGACTCGGTTGTAAACGTGGAGACACATGTTTTCTAATAATTCTCATATTCCGGAAATTAATATGAGGTCCATTCTAAGAGATTTCACATTTTTATAAGGTTCCGTGAACCTCGGGCCATTTTACCAAGAATTGACATTAGAAGGTAAAATGGTCGGTTTGGAGAAGTGGAAAAGTTTAATAATAATTGGGATATCCCGGGATCATATTTTACCTCGATTCAATGAAATTTAAGTGTTTCAAGATGTTCCGAGAAGTTCGGGATATTTTAACAATTTGCGGGTTCGGAGGATAAAATGGTCGTTACGAAAAATTAGATGAAAATGCTCATTAAATCTAATTAAAGTGTACAACCGAATTATAGGGTGGTTGGTAGTGTTTTTAGGGTTAATATTATATAGTGTA
>JBBYHH010428441.1:0-11562 GCA_038382905.1 Daphne laureola
GAGGTGCCCCATCGCCCCTCATCTCCGGAGGCGAGGTACCCCTTACCCCGACCCCCTTGAGGCGAGGTCCACCCTCACCCCGTCCGCTCGAGGTGAGGTACCCCTCACTCCGGCATCCCTGAGGCGAGGTCCACCCTCCCCCTATCCGCCTGAGGTGAGGTCAACCCTAGCCGCTTCCACCCGAGGTGAGGTTCCCCTTCACCCCCATTCCTCAAAGGCGGCCCCTCACCCCATCACCCCGAGGCAAGGTCCCATTCACCCTATCCCCCGAGGTGAGGTTCCCCCTCACCCCGTCTCCTAATGCGATGTCCACCTTCGCTCCATCCGCCCGAGTCAAGGTACACCCCGTCCCCCGAGGAAAGGTTTCCCTCACCCCCGTCCCCCTGAGGCGAGGTTCCCCATACGTCTTATGCATTTAATTCATTTAATTTTTTTCTTGCATTCCTCACCCTTCTGGATGTGTTCTTGTTACATACGTTACATTTATTTTGTTATTGTATGTCAAGAGTACCTTTACGTACGCGTCTTTGCTAATATTGTCATCTTACTGATATTAATGTTTCTACTACTAATGACCTCTCTCTAGGCATATGACCGTGTCATGAAAACCGCCAGACATCGACTGTGTCTTTGGAACATTTCAGAGAATGCTCATACTAACATCCGTCACTTATTTTTCCGAAAAGGTTTCAAAGGTATCTTCATGTGATATCTGTACGATTGCCTTACTGAAGCGGAGTTAGAAACCACATGGAGCAACATGTTACTAACATTTGAATGTTCCAATGAGTCATGGCTGAATCGACTATGGAATATTAGACATCGATGGGCTTTAGGCCTCTGCAGAGACATATTTTCAGCAGGTACATTAACATGTTATATCTACAATTACGTTCAATGTGTACTAAAATTCACTAAATAATGTACAACTCATGACAGGGACACTATCCACACAACGCAGTGAGAGTACAAATGCGGTGCTCACTTCCATTGCAAACAAGCAGATGGGACTTGTAGCTGTTTTCAAAGCAGTTGAACATAGAGTCTCGGAGTGGCGACTTTCTGAGGTTGAAAAGGACCATTCTAACATCGGAATTCGTTCTTCAACACTCGATCATGACCTCCTTATAGACGCTGTTAAGACTTACACGTACCGAATTTATAAGGACTTCGAGGATCAATTCCGATCATCAATTGGAGCAAAATGTCACATTACTGGACTCGAGGAAAGCAGTGCCACATACGCGGTCTCTTTGAGAAATGAAAGCAAATGTGAGTTCATAGTAAATTTCTCATCCGAAACCACCTCTATTGATTGCAGTTGCAGGTTCTTCTAACAACAAGGTTTTTTATGTGGTCGCGCAATTAAAGTGATGGACAACTTGCATATTCATAGCATTCCTCGGAAATACATTTTATCGCACTGGACAAAAAATATCCGTTCCTACTTAGGTGTTTTCAGCGCAAGCAGAATTGATCAAGAGCGATTACAGAGGTTATGTTGGGAAAAAAGCGCTCTCCGACAAGCATCAGTTCTAATTTGGAAGTCCAAGAAGGACCCAAACGTGCGCAAAATTTGGGATGAAGGGTTATGTGAATTAAGGGACAAGGTATTTCAATCAATTACTCCTTTTCAAGGCGCGTCATCATCTAGATCCAATCACGAGGTGGTGCACGATCCAACGTTCGTAGTTGGTAACACTTTAGGACGAAAGCGAACAAAAAGTGCAACTGAGAAGTCACGAACATTACAAGGCCGCAAGCATAAATAAATTAGACTTATAAACTTTTGTAGTTTAACTTATTCATCCGTCGGAGACATGACACTTTATTTGTATCCCCACCTAACTTAATTGCATAATGTCGTACTGTTGCCTACGTGTTTTACCATACGCATAAATTACTCTACATGGTAATTAAAACAATTAAAATTATTGATGGAATACATTCCATCAACAGATCCATACAAACCGTGGCTGGCCACCTACATTCCAACATAACAACAAGCTTCACCAAAAACTAAAACATAAAACTAATTCCCCCGTCACCGGGAAACAAAAAAAAAACATTACATAATTACTAAGTGTATCTCTCTAATGCTAAATTAAATAAACAAGTCTTTAAAACAATTTTCATGATCATTTTACAAATTCATTGCAATGTCTGAAACATTTTATAAGAAACGATACAACATACTGCCCAAACCTTCATTCAAACCTTCGAAATCAATTACACTAAATCACAAACACACTTAAGCCACTATTGATATGCAATATTCATTACTACTGAATACAGATATCATCTTTAAAAAACAAAAAAAACACCACTCAACTTTTCAATATGTCTAAACGCACAACACAAACATGCATCTTTCCATTTGAAAAAACATACAACTTTTATACCCAGAATCAACCACTCTCCATACCTCAACTTCATTAAAAACAAAGGCACCTACTACATAATGTCTGCAACAAAGAACTAGGAAGTCCCTCAAACCTAACAACAATCACCAACTACATTACTCACTAAACATCAATATATTACTACTCCAATTGGGAAATTGAGACCGCAATCTGGCACTATCCACAATATTGTACCGTACTCTGTTTGATTCATCCTTCAATATTTCTGCTCCAATTGTCCTCCTAAAAAACCGCACCGATTTTTCCTGTTCAATACAATTAGACGTAAGCACCACAAGCAACACAAGGACAACCACCATTTACTACAACTACAACACTTTGTTCAGCTCAAAGATACCTAATCTAGTTAGTATGCAACTACCTACAACATTGTACACATCCACTTAGCGATTTCCTATATACAGTTTGTTATCGAACAATACCATTTACCTCGTCAAGATCGTCCGGTACTGGATCTCTATCTGCCAAATACCTTCCCATATGCACCATCATAAAAAATCCATAATCTTTTAGATTTGATTCCCTAACCAAGATAGGAATTGCAGATTTCCAAGGAGGATGGTACTCTTCCCAAACAAACCTGCTCATTCTCTTCTCCCTTGGATGCTTTGTTCGACGCAGAAAATCAGTCACTAGTGCATGCTGAATTAATCAAAACACCAGATGACATCAACACATTCTCTGTTAGACTATCAAAATACCAGACTCACAATTCAAAAATAAAAACAAATTTCAAAATACTTAGACTATCACTTACCGCTTGGTGTTCAAACTCCCATCGCCTTTCGAATGTGTCAGCTAGATTATCGATGACATCAACACATTCTCTCTCAAAATCATAACAGGCCACAAAATAATGCCCCCTTAAATAAATCGGTAGAAAAATCTGCAAACAAAATGAACATCTGAAACGTGTGCATAACTTATATTTACACTCACACCTTAACCTAGTAAATTCAAATCAACTTACCATCATGTACCGTCCCAATGCCTTTAACCTACTTTCCTTCATCCAACATTTCATAGCTGCAGTAAACCTTTCTTTAACTTCATCATTTCACTCTCTTTTTGCCTTACTGAGTCGTTGCCCAATATCAAAATCCTCTATGACAGCCTGCAACAATTACATCAAGCACTTGGCAAAGCTGCAACTATTACATACAAACAAAACATAACACCTCAACATAATAAATGCCTCTCCATAACCTAACACATTACGTTAAATTAGCAGCCAACACATTAAAATACCGACATTTTCGGGCTTAGATAAACCCTTTCATTCTCTTCTTCAACACTCTGACGGTTATTAAGCACCCTATACCAGACATCAACAATTCCAATGTCCACAACCTCCCCCCAGTCTAGTGTCCAGTACATCTCCCGTGTTACAGCAGGCAACCTTTCGTAGTCATACAATAGCTCCCTGCCACATTAGCCTTATTTAATAAACAAATTCGTAAACACAATCAACATATGTAAAAAAAAAACATAAAAAAGAATCGTAATCTATCACCAGAAACTGTACCAAACTTACAAAGGATCCAAGTCCTTCCATAGTCCATAATCAACCAAGATCGCGTCATCAACGTGCAACTGAAATGTATCAGGTTCATCAACCATAAGCTGCATGAACGATGACATTAGTGTCGTGGACTTATACCGCTTCCTCTTTCCAAGTTCAATTGCCGCAATGACCGGTATGTGCATCAAAGATGAGTTACGACCTTCAGACAAACATGCCATCTCAGCATGACCCACAGTAGCCTCATTTACCCCAACATTAACTTCTCTAGTTCCCTTCACTAAGCCACCATCACTATTAAAAAACTCATCCACATCCAGACCCTCTAAACAATCCTTCAAAACCTGCTCATTTCGCTTTGTGACCTTCGGACCACCATTCTCTGTTTCACAATATATATATTATAAGATAAAGGTTCAATCCGAGTTAACACCTAAATAGAATTAAAATTTTCTACTAAAATACCTCTGAGTTTCTCCAGCATTCCCCAAGCTGCAAAGGAAATGTTCTCAATCATATCCAAGGCTTGAGATGAGCACTGACTTAATTGGGAGTTAATGTAGCCAACAAAAGTATTATCAACTGCATGCTTATTAACCTTCATTGGAAATTTCGGGTTCAACGCTCGTACATTGGTCATCTGCCATTTCACAAAATCTCACTCAAATAACATTTGCAAATAAATCACACCAGAAATTGAAACCACCACAGGAAAAAAATTAACTACCAACCACACCTGGTCCTCAAATTTTATCAAACTATGTCTCACCAAAGCTGCGTATTCCTTCAATTTTTTCACCTCCACTTCAAACACACTAATTCCATCACCATCAAATTTCTGCTCATTCCCTGCAAAACATAGTCAAATTTTGGAAAACAATTACTACAGTTAACAAACTACACCAAACTACCAAAAATACTCATCCACATACAACCATCCTCATCGTCCACCACATCTTTATTAGAACAATCTACTGCTAATTGTTTGTCTGCACAACAACACATTAGAAGCACTCAAAACTAATGATTTTAATTAAAACAATAAGAACAACTATTTTTTAGATACGTCCAATAAAATAAAAGGTATGTCGGAAACTAGGAACGACCAAACAAACTTAAACAATAATGACACTACGAATCTCGATGCCTAGTGCACTATTCCTATAAAATGTCTCGGTGGTCCAGAAGTCATTCAAAACGAAAAAAAAAATTCTAATTTTAGTATATCAACTGACTAATCTAAAGTATAGGATAAAGGTGATAGTGCTTGACAAAGGCATCGTAACTACAAATGATGAACATGGGCCAAATACTTTCAAAAAAACTAAAAACATTGGACCTCATACAGAGACTTCACTAAAACTACTTACCCACCAACAGTAAAGCACAAAACATGACTTTAATGTATTCTACTTTTACTTTAAACAAGATTTTAACGAATTTCTTGAAACAAGAAGAAAAAATAATTCAAAATGATATGCCTTAGGTCAATACAACAGAAAAATACTACAGTTTGAATCATTTATAAAAACTACAACATGGAAAATGTAAACATGCAGCAAAAGGCTTATTAATTCCTTGGAAAACTTGATAAATAAATCATAATACTGTCAGTAACAAATACAAAGAAAGACCTAGTAACAAATACAAAGAAAGACCTACTAATGTCACTGTGAAGATACGTGTAGTAAGGATGTATACGACTGCAGTAAATGAACAAACTGCATGACCTAGACATGCATACCAGCAAGATTTTTAGGACAGGGGATATTGAATACAGCTACAACCTACCATCGACAGTAATTTTTGTGCTCAAGAAAGGCCACCTTAGCAAGCAAACCTCTTAAGATAAAAAACCATAGTACAAATTGCAAATGAACATTCCAATGTTTAACAATAATTTTACTTCTAACTTATACGCATCTTAACTTACAGAAGAATGCCTTTTCAAGAAGTATATTCTATCCCAATTAATCAATTTGGTGCTTCGACCAAAAATACGCCATTATCTTAAATCACATATCTTAAACAGTACAAATTACTAACCATGAAAACCAACTCTATCACTTCCATTCGACATTTGTCCGTACTTAATCACTTCTTCCTCTTCGAACCTGTCATATGCATCATCCACTACACCGAGCCCAAAACCACCATGCACTTTATCTTCCCAAATCCGTTTCAGAACTGACTCATGATCCCAAATTTTAATCCGTGGAAGCATCCGTGGTACATACCTTTTCCCAAGTAAAACTACCCGATCGATGTAAAACATCTAACACAACAGAAAATAATAATTGTCAACACTACAAACATATTTCACACAATTAAACAATAACACCATACGGTAAATATGCCAGAAACATCAGCATACAAAATAAAGGCCAACACATACACTTACTAGTTTCTTCTATACAATCCATCGCGATTCACACCCAGTAAACACGTCAAATACGGATAAGAACAAGCGACACATAATAAATCTGAGCAACGACCAACATTAAACACCGCATAAAAGAAAAAAATTCACATACTTGAAGGAACATTGTGCATCCAATCTGGCCTGTAGGATTACGTTTCCATTTCAATATCGCCTTCCCCAACTCCTTATGTGTAAATGCTGCCCAGTTCATTCTCCTTACGTCCTCCAACTTTGAGATCTTATTCAAAAACCTCCAAGTAGTAGAAAATCCATGGTTAGTAGGTGCCAACAATCTCGAGACCAGAAACACTAGGGAATTCCTCTTAAACCTATCCCTACCCTCACTGTCGCTTTTAATTGCTTCATCCAACTCGGTGCGGGTTGGTCCCTCCTTCTTCCCCTCACTACATCTAACCCAATCTTCAATGAACGCTTCCCTAACACTTTAATCTTCAACAACTTTGTCAATAGCTAACGAACCCATAGGAACCCCCAAAACTAATCTAATATCCTCCACCTTTATGCGTACTACATTCCCTCCAAAATGCATCGTCATATCCAGGGGGTTACAATGCTCCATCAACCAGTCAACCAACTCTTTAGACAAGTAACGAAAACTCAAACTTAACAAATCACCAAATCCAAGCTCCTGCATTGCCCTTTCAAGTTTTTCAGATTTTTTAATTCTCTTGATCACTTCAATAAACAGACGCGGCGAACAAGTTCGATTATATCTAGAAGAAACAAAAAGTCATATTAAAATTATATAGAAGCACAACAACTACAAACACAAACGGCTAATGATATTCCGTACCTGCCACACTCATCACTCGCCTCCTCAACCGCGATTCCCTTATTCCTCTTCGTAACGGGTTCATTGTTTGTTCCCTCATCTACAAATCTCTTCCTACAAGCTAAAAACTCCCCTCCTAGAAATTTCTCACTCCCATTTTCCATTGCTCTCAGTCTGGTATGAGCTTCTCTGGAATTAACAACAGAACAAATAGCTTTAAAATCGTCCCTTTAGGCATTACCATAACTATATACTACAACTGAATGGTAACAAAGATCCTAATATTAATTTAATTTTATTAGCATGTTTTTTTACCTATGCTTCTTAACACAACCAACAACTTTTTTGTTCCTCGTACGAGGCTCCCTTCGATACTGCGTATTTCCATTTTTTGCTGGACTGGTAACGTTAAAAAATGAATAAAATAAGTATATATGTTAAAGTACAATAACAAAACACTCAAAGCCTTACCCAATCTAAGACCTAAAAGTCCCAACATGACACAAACAATACACAACCATTACAGTACAACAAACTATATATTCTACAACCAAAGAAAAAAACTCCAAACCATACCTCACTAAAATAGCTTTCCCCTTCTCAACCTTTCCCAGCTCCTCACTACATATCTCGATCGTCGTCACTTTCTTTAATCTACTACCAGTAATACACTTTCCACTGATACCAGTAATACACTTTCCACTGAAAGGAACAATAGACATCTCTCCATGTTTTGGTTTTCGTGTATTCTTGCACACTTCGTCGAACCCAATTTTTTTTTGAAAAATCTTCATTCGGATTGAAAGTGGACTAATAACACAGGAAAATTTAAACAAGGAATAATACTTCTCCTACAGGTAACTAATCTACCACACTAAAAAAAACACAATGGCAGACTAAAAAAAATTGCAGAAAAATAAACTAGACTCACACATGATCCAGAGACTCCTCATCACTACTTATTTCCAGTAAAGTAGAATCAACTACCTGCCCCTTGACATTTTCACCTTCAGAAACAAAAAAAAATATATAAGTATAACAACTAATTGAACGAGCTACTAAGTAATGTGCTACAAGTCACAGTTTCAATTTCGAACCAACCCTCCAAAACTTAAACACAAAAACATACAATACACGTTTAAAAGACTACAACTCTACTTCCAACACATACAAACACTAAAAAAACAATGCCATAAAACTGTAATACAGATGCCTAAAAATCTAAAAATGCCAACAAACATAAGTTCAAATAATACCTCCTCGACCAGCAACCTTGACTGCTTCCTGCGAATCCACTACAACTTGCACGCTCCCATCACTTTCAACTATCTTCTCTTTCAAAAAAACAGGCTGCGGTACTCCAACATGTTGCCCTGCACATACATATAGCCAAAGTTTCAATTTCAAAATGCCAGCTCCAAATACCCAACTTACTAACACTCCACCCCAACTTAGCATTGTCCAACATTTAAAAAAAACTAGACTACATACATCTCAGCTCAACGTTGACAATCCGTTCCAACATTACACAAATTGTACCCTCACCATTCATTTATACTTCACCCACTTGCCTTTGTTCCATCCATGTGAATCAAAGCTTCCAACATGTTTATAATTAGAACAACCAGAAAGAAACATAAACTATTACTACAAAACTACATGATTACACACTCCATGATTAAACATCACACTAGACATTCCCTACTATTTCTTCCTATCCATACAAGACAAGGAATTTTTTACAAATAACACAAAACCGCCAATCAACCTTTTGAATACAATAGACTACTCGCCTGTAATTTTCAAATTAAGCAATACACTCAAAAAACCAGTCGCAAAAAAAAAGATGTAGCTACACAAAACCACAATGCAAATTAGAAATAGTTTAATAAAATAGATCTACTTACCAACTTCCGCAAGCGCTCCAGGCGTTTCAGCACTACTCAAGGGTACTAACTCAACTGAACATTCACCACCCGATCTCATACCCTTTGCCCAACAGAGAGATACATTGTCACTCCTTAGTCCATCAAAACCATCGTCTGTACGTAACAACCACAAAAGTTAAACCAACAACACATTACATCCTTGCTCCGAATAAATGTATTAAATAAAATCATTACATCAATGCCTACAACAACAACACCATACCTTCAATAACTATACTTTCATCCACCGGTACACTTGTAAATCCCATCGCTCTGCTACACTGTCCAGCTTCCCTTTCATCAGCCAACTCAAACTACTGTCCTACCTTCACTACACCGTTAATCCCCCCAGCGTCTGCCTGTTCATCTTCATCCGTTGTCGCTGTCAGCACATTGACTTGGATAATACCTAAACTAAAGCTTGGACATTCTACTTCGTCAGCAAACGCTGCCAATTGAGTAAAACTTTACATTCAACTTTCATTCATCAAACAATCGCACACAATATACTCACCACACAAAAAAATTAATTAAAAATTAAAAATTTATTTCAGAAATACTGCCTAAAGTTGCACCCAAACTTCCACTAGTACCCTAGACAACTCTAATAAACAAATAACAAAATGCTTTCACTTAAACGTCTTCAATTTAAGATGCTCACCCAAAATACAGCATTGCATAAAACAATAAACTTGTCCAAACTTAAAAGGACTTCCATGAATTTTTAAGAACTCACCTGCAACAAGAGCAATCTCTCCACCGACGACGGCACCCTCACCTTCCAGCAGACCGCTCGCACCCTTATTTCCTTGATTACTCTTAAAACTAAGTGGTTCGAAATCTGTCGGTGGAGTCCCTGTTTCCCTTCTTTCATTGCGCGATGAGTCTTCACCAGGATCTGGCTCCAGTCCCATCCTTTCCTCAACATTACCTGCAAAAATTCCTCACTGACTTACAAATGTAACTACGAGATGTGATATTCGTACAACCTTCATTGGAGAGTTCAGATTAACAGAATTAGATAATTAAAAAAAATTACCATCGCTCTCATCACTGATTTCAGTCATCCCAATTCTGAGGGCTCTGCAATCAAAACAACTTGTTCCAATAAAAAACAGAAGAGGGAAAGAAGAACAAAAACCTGGTTTCGCTAACTCTTCCTTCATTCGCACAGCCCACCTGATTCTATGCAAGTGATTCTTCGTTTTCCTCCATTACTGATGTTGTAGCTTCTCATTTGTACTCTAAAACCCACACCCACTAACCTAGCGGTTTACTATGAAAAAAAAACTGCACTCTCTGAGGGGAACGAAAGTTCCGGAACATGTATACTGTAAATGCTGAAATATATTAGATTAAAAAGAAAAAAAGAAAAACAGAAAAAAAGAAGGAAAAAAAATACGGAAAACGTACATAAACGTTAAAGGCGTAATACGCCGGGTATATTGTAGAAAGACTCATTATATTTAGTCTGCTGAAGTATTTCACCCGAGATTTATCCATGAAAAATTACCTCCTTAGTCATCTAACATCTTATTCTTTATTGATTCAGTCTTCATCATTTTTGTTTTTGCAACTCAACTATTTATTAAAAGTTCGGTTGGTTACATTTACCGTAAATTACGTGTAATACTCACTCTGTTCCATAAAGATTGTTGTGTTTAACTTTAATATTTCAAGTTACAATTTTTTATTCAAAAATTTATTAAGATAATTAATGAATTTTTAAAAAAAAAAATATATCTAGAAAGTCAACACTAAAGAGACAACAAAAATACCCAACAATAAGCGGGTCTCACTAGGCAAGCGAGTAATCCTTGATAAAAAAAAAAGATAAAGTTTAACTTACTAGAAAACTAGCGAAATTCATAAAGAAAGATAGTAGGCGAGCCAAACATCAAAACTCGATACCACCCAGAGGTGTATGTCACACTCTAGAGAACTTGACCCCGCCAATACCCGACCTCCCAAAGGTCCAATACCAACACTAAGCAAGTTGTATGCATCATACTCAAGATGAAATGTGGCAAGGAGAAGATGAAGAAGAAAATGAAGAAGAAAACGGAGAAGATAAAGGAGAGAAAACAAAAATGGAAGAAGATGTCGCTCCGCCAAGTTTGGTCTGCAACTACAAATCAGGAATGAGGGAAATTTATCATCACTGCGGACCTATTATGGAAGAACATGAATCGTTTGGTGCATTAAGGGAGGGGCTGGACAAAGGATATTGTCATTTGGAAAATCTAACAAGTTGTCCTAGACTACAAATGTCTTCCAACAACAAATACTTTGACGCCTCGCCAAGGACTGATTTGGATGAGGCCACCGTGCGGCTGGGTGAAAGTGAACACGGATGTGGCGGTGCGGGAGGATGGATGGTTGGGGCTGGGGATAGTGGTTCATGACCAGAATGAGGTTGTTGATCAAGCGGTAAGAATGTGTAAGGTACGGGGGCCTGTGGAGGCCTTCTACGG
>JBBYHH010428661.1:0-11559 GCA_038382905.1 Daphne laureola
AATGATGTAAAACATGCTTCTAGCTCTACATCATCATTAGAACATGTCTACTACTTCATAGACACCAAGAACCCTCATAAATACCAACCTTTGATTTTTTCGCAATTCCGAAAATCATCCAATCTGTTGTTGTTGAAACTTGATTCTTGTTGATTTGTTGTTCCCTCAATGATTCTCGCATGAAACAAC
Source organism: Daphne laureola (assembly GCA_038382905.1). Classification (NCBI taxonomy): domain Eukaryota; kingdom Viridiplantae; phylum Streptophyta; class Magnoliopsida; order Malvales; family Thymelaeaceae; genus Daphne; species Daphne laureola. Next base: position 190 of record JBBYHH010428661.1, read on the forward strand.
CATCTCCTTGCGATTTGGGGCTCTGGAGAGGTGTTTAGGGTGTTTGGAAATGAGTTTAGGGGAGCTCTGGGTCGGGGTTGAAGATGAAGAATGGCTGAGTTTCGGGCGAAAGCCCGTATTTTTTTCTGCCCAGACGTTCCAGGCGATCGCCTGGATTTTCTCCCCGTTCGCCTGCTCCATCGCCTAGCTCTCTGTCCTTCGCACCCAAGGGGTCAGGCGATCGCTTGCCAAACGTGTCGTTCGCCTGGCTGGTCGCCTGGCTCCCTGCCAGTTGTGCTTTTGGGGTCAGGCGATTGCCTGCCGGCGAGCTCGTTTACCTAGCCGGTCGTTTGGCCTGCTGCCAATCTTGTATTTGGGTTCCAGGCAATCGCCTGCCAACGATTTCGCTCGCCTGGCGGGTCGCCTGGACCCCTTTCCATTCCTATTTCTAATTTCGATTCTCAGGCGATCGCCTGCCCTTTGGCGCGCATCGCCTTGAGGTTTGCCTGAACTCCAGAAAGCCTGAAAACCTTAATTTCTTCCCGCACACTTCTCCAAAACACTCAAAACCAGATCAGGTATTACCAGACATACTTGTTACCTTAAATCACACCTTTAATACACTTCAAATTCCGAATGTAACACCCAACCGAAAACGTTAATCCTTTACCTCCAGCTATAGTAAGCTGTCATTCCTTGTCCTCCGGCCGTAAAACGTCAGAGACTCATCGCCGGACTGGGCTGGGTGTAACAATAAGGCTCCAACATTCATATGGTCGGAAGCATCTGCATTTTGGAATCAAAGGGGCCATTTACAAGGCCCCATCAGTCAAATGGTCGGATCCGTCTGCATCCAGGATTTAGAGGGGGGTCATTTACAAGGCCTCAACACTCAAATGGCTAGATGCATCTGCATCCAGGAATCAGAGGGGGGTCATTTATAATAGCTCATCATTCAAATGGCCGGATGCATCTGCATCTGGAAATCAGAGGGGGGCCATTTATAAGGCCCCAACATTTAAATGGTCAGATGTACCTACATCCGGGAATCAAAGGGGGGCCATTTACAAGGCCCTAACATTCAAATGGTTGGATACATATACATCCGAGAATCAGAGGGGGGCCATTTACAAGGCCTTAACATTAAAAAGCCTAGAAACAACAAGGAACCTACATTTCACAAAGTGTTGTCTAGAGTCCTTCCAGTCTGCCAGATCTGCCTGGGGAGGATCTGATGGCTGACATACCCAAATTAGTCCACCAAGGCCCAAACTAAGCCAACCAGGCCCACTAAAGACAAAAAATGAGCTTAAGTCAGCAACCCAGGAAGATAGGCCCACTAAAAGTAACTAAGGGTAATAAACTGAATGCATAAGTTCATAGCCCGAACTCATGCCTTCAGCATCTAGTTACCTGATGGCTGACCTCCTGGACATCTCTACCACATGTCCCCTGACACAAGCCACCTCTTTTCTGCTAAATATTATGGATGTGCCACTCTATTAGAGCAGACTATATAAGCCTACATCATTCCTGTATTTAAGGTAACTATTCACTCTGCCCTAGGTTTGACACATTCTTTTTGCCCATTTACTATACTCACTTAAGCATCAGAGGACCCTTCACTGGACAAAACTCCGGCATCATCTACAGATTTTGTTGCTTGTGCAGACCAGTCAACCCTAGCCAGAAGATGGAACCTATCATGACCAAGACTAGGAGTTAGAAGCTCAAGAGCGTGGTAGTCCCTACTAATGGGCCGACACCAACATTAACATTTTGAACATACAATGTTCCTAAACAATCCCTAGTTGAGCATTATAATAATCTAACGAGTTGTTATAATGTACACAAGACTAGTATATGGGAGGAATTCTTGGGATGAATTGGGACCTATGATTACATGGAGGAGTATTCATGTAGATGGATTGACCCACGTGAGATCATTGTGTGGATCATAGCATTTATAACACATATGTATCTCACTGGTCATCATGCTTGATGTTTTTTGACTTGAAGTAATTATGATCCACTAATGTGAGAAACTTATTCAGATTCTAGTGAGGATCACTTTTAACAGAAGTGGACTAGACTAGTTTCAATAAGTTAGCAATATCGTTGAGTTGGACTATCATTGACTAAAAAAGGATTCAACACTCCTTAGATATAAAAGATATTCTCATGGATACAGTTGAATGTTTAACGAGGATGATTGATTCCATGCCTCTGTTCAAGCCAGAGAATTTTTTTGAAGGAACACACTAAGTACATTACAGACGAGCATTACCTTAGAGGTTGTTCTCTCACTTTGATTGACTTCTTCGTTAATTGGGTACCTGTGATGTGCTGCTAGATACCGCTCACAACTTGTAATTATTAATTAGATTCATAATTAGTTCCAACTTAACAAGAACCTATAGGGTCACACTTATAAACAAGAGTTTATGAGGTGTGGCGCAAAAATGGAGAGAATTGGGCATTAAGTGACACTTTTAGAAAGTTGGTTACTTAAGTGTAAAAAAGAGAAAGTTGCAATCCTACTCCTACTAGGATTAGGAGAGCATGAATGCCTATAAATAGGATGTCCTATGCTCCTCTATCAGTGCTCATTCCAAAAATTGTTGAATCCCTGTCAGTTTTTGGACTTCTTGTAACTTTGTCTATCTTTCTCTCTCCTCTATTTTTATGCCATTATTGGGTATTTTATTCTGGAGATTTTTCCACTGCAAGCACAGTGTCAGAAGATATTTCCTCTTGCAGCATCTTGAAGTTGGTGGTCATCGGGATAGCTGCTTGTGCATGGATACACATAGAGAGCATGGATTTCACCGCTTAATTGTGATGGAAACCACCGGTTTGAGGTAATTAATTTTAAACACATGTTCTGCCCCATTCTACATGGATCCTTGTGAGGGGTTCTATTATTTACACATCTTTGTTTGAGACCTGGAATCCCTACAGTACATCTATCACCTCCAGTTGTGCATGTTAGGCCAGAAACTCTTACTAGTCAAGGTCCATTTGTGAATAATTGTGTTAGTTGTAGTGTTAATAATTATGTTAGTTGTATTTCTATGAAAAAGTTTGTATTTTTGAAATCGAATAGCTATGATGACTAAATATTAGAAACTACCCATAAATATATTTGTTTTATCAAATAGACAATAACCATTTTCTAAGCAGTAATTCTTGTGGGTAAGCGCTTTATAATTCAGGGGTGACCTGCATGTGATGAAAGGATCAGAAACCATTTTACATTCACATAAGGGAAATATAGTTTCCAAGTTCAAGTAGACATTTACCATTATTGATTGCGTGGCTTAGTGAGCTTAGATAACTACTAGTTGAAACATTCTAAGAGAAAGGCTACATATTCCATGGAAGAACTATTGACTTTGTTGTCTTCAACCACTTTATTTTTATGATTCCAAAACCTTAAGGACCTATTTTTAAAGCTTTGATAATCTTAACTGAAACTACCAAGTTAATTAATTCTTGCTTGATTGGATCAAAAAAATTGGGATTAAGTTGCAAAGTATGCAAAAGTACAAGAATTCATGTGTTGTGAAGAACACTTTGCATATCCTGGATTACATGCATTTAGATCAAATTTCATGATTAATGTGGACTTATTTCTTAGCCACATTTGTAGATAAATTGAATGACTAATACTTTAATATCATCACTGGAACAGTCTATTTCTATGTCAAAATCAAGAAGATGTTGGATTGACAAATTCCAATCGGATCATTTATGGAAAGAAATCAAGGAATGCTTGATATAGTAGGAATCAACCCGTTGATATCATAAACGCTCAGAATTCAAGCTTCATGAATCGGAAGATTCAAGGCATTCATATAAGAAGTAAAACACTCCACTACTGAGAAATAACAATGAATGAAAGATCACAAGCAGAAAGCTCACAAGAGAAGCCAAGATCATTGAAGAAAACCCATCAAGTTGCTGAAGCTAGTCTTCATCAACGTGTTGATGGAATGAAGAACATAATCTGTGAAGATCTGCAATGGCTAGATATCAATTGACAATGGTCAGAAAGCTCTAAAATGGAAACTGGTCATACATAATGGATATGAATTGATATCAGACGCTCATACGCATTTATCAAACCCCTGGACCCTATAAAGGCGGAAGAGAAGATGAAGATAGAATACACAACACACACAACTCATACTCTGTACATTCTATGAATACTCTTCATCCTCCTCTTCACTCACATAGATCAGAAAGAAAATCTCAAGCTATCACTCAAAAAGTTGTAATCATCCTGAAGATCATCAGCAAGAAGCTTTGACTACAGCAGAAGAGAGTTCTACATCAACAAAGAAGCTTACTCTACTCTTTACATCTTTATTCTATAAAAGAGGCTATCTCTCTCGAGCTTAAATTGTTCAACATCATTAGTTGGTGGTGGTAGACTAGTTCTAAATCACTGATTAAGTGATACTTCCTAAGGAAGAGGAAGGTTGATAGATTGCTTTATCAACGCATTGATCACAATGTTGTTGTTATTCTTTCTAAGTCCTGTTAGTCAGGAAACCTTGGCGTAAACTAATGTGTGTCAACAAACATTGTACAAAGTCTTGTTAGTTAGCCATCCTTTTGTTTAAGTCATGTCTGTCAGACACTCTGTATAAGCCTTGTGTGTCATGCCTCAATTTTAGTGGAAAATCTCAAGTGTGACTTGAGTAGAGGACGTAGGTCATGTTCACTGAACCTTTATAAATCCGTGTGTCTCTCATTCTTCTACACACTTTTGTTACTACACACCATCAACGCGTTCATATCTTGTTGTTGCATGTATACTCAACTGTGATATTATCAATGTGTTGATTAGAGGGTTTTTGTTGAAAAGCTAAAGATTTTAAATATGTTTTAAGACCAATTCACCTCCTCTTGGATATACTAGTGTCTACAAGAACTCTACAAAGCTTCAAGGTGTTTTTCTTTTTTTTACTGAAAATATAAGATTTTTACTTAAAAAAACGATCATAAAATTTATGTTTAAACTTAAAAGATAAATGTTGGTATAATCTTTAATAAAATTGACAACCATCACATGAAGATAAATATCAATTTCCCCCCAAAGACTGGAGCATTGGAAATAGGTCCTTGTACTCCATTTCAGATTTTTCTTTGTCCATTTGTATAATGGGCTTTAACAAAGTTTAGGGTATTGGGGGGTCTTTCCATTTCGCTTGTGTTTTTGTTGTTATGCCCATTTTGGATTTCACCTTTGAAAAAGGGTGTCAATATGTGAAAATATGACCTAATCTCCATATTTGTACATTAAGGGTTTGAGCTATAGTGAGCATTGTGGATTATAGCGTCGAATGGTAATGAGCCTCGTAAGATTTTTCCTTGAAATGATTGATGGTGAGGGTTTATGGCGTGTACCACATAAGCCTCATCTCATTTCTTGAATGGTTTTGAGAAGGAGAAATGAAGGTTATTTTTTGGATCTTTAAGATCCACTTTGTCATAAGAATGTGTCAGACCTTAAGGGGTCAATACTTCTCACAAGGATTAATGGAATCATGAGAGGTTAATATGGCAGAAACAATCTTGACCTCGAGGGGTTAAAGTATAAGTAATAAAAACCTTGAGGGATTGATGTAGATGAAATCTAGACCTCAAGGGGTCGATGTTGAAGAAATCCCAATCCTGAAAGGTTGATGCAGTAGAAGGAATCCATACCTCGTGGGGTCAATGTGGTAGAACAAATCCATACCTCGAGGGATCGATGTAGTAGAAGAAATCCCGACCTTGAGGGTTCATTGGGGATGAAATTCCAACCTTGAGGGATCGATGTTATAAAGGAAATGTCAACCTAAAGGGGTCGATGCCATAGAGGAAACATCGACCTCGAGGGATTGATGTAGTAGAAGAAATTCTAACCTAGAGGGGTTGATGTGGAAGAAAAAATCCCGACCTTGAGGGGTCGATGCAGAATAATTTCAAACCTCGATGGGCCGATGTAGTAGAAGAAATCTAGACCTCATGGGTCAATCTATGGAATTTCTAGTCCTTCTGGGTCTATTTGAAGAAATTAAGACCTCAAGCGTCTATTTGGAGAATTTAAGACCTTGCGGATCGATTTGAAGTATTCTAGACCTGCTGGGTCTATTTGAATAAATCAAGAACCTGAGGGCCACTTTGATGTAATCAAGATCTCAATGGTCGATTTGAAGATTCCAGGCTTCAAGGGTCTATATGAACTTTTTAAGACCCTGTAGGTCAATGTAAAGTATTGCAGACCTCTTGGGTATATTTGTAGAGTTCAAGCCCTTGAGGGTCAATTTGAAGTAATCAAGATCTCATATGTCTATTTGAATTTTTAAGACCTCAAGGGTCAATTTGAAGTATTCCAGACCCCGTGGGTCTATTGAAAGAATTCAAGACCTCAAGGGTCAGTTTGAAGTAATCAAGACCTCGTGGGTCGATTTTAACTGTTTAAGACCTCGAGGGTCAATTTGAAGTATTCTAGACCTCGTGGCTCTATTTGATGAATTCAAGACCTCAAGGGTTAATTAGAAGTAATCAAGACCTCCTGGGTCTATTTGAAAATTTTAAGACATCGATGGTCAATTTGAAGTATTTCATGATGATTTTAGATCTTTCAAGTATCTCATTTCATGTTCATATGATCACAAAAATTCACTTTAGTGGCAGATTACATAACAAGATGTCTCTTGATAAAATCATGCTCTTTTATTCATGAAGAAGTAACAGGATGAAGAACACATATGAACATACAAGTAGAGGCCGAAATAAATACCTTTCTCATGGACAAACAACTAAAGGAAATATGTTTTCCTTACTCCAAAACATATCCTTCCTTGCTTCTTCTTAGCGGATTCTCTCCTTGATTATTCAAGGAAGGGGATAGATGGAAGTGTGATGGAGAGGGTTGATTTGGAGATATGAAGATGCATGAAATTTGTTGAAGAAACACACTTAATATTCACCCTTAATGGTCCTAGAAGTGTTATCGAATTTAACCTTGTGTTCTTGAGAGAAAGGATAAAGAAGATGAAGAAGAAATTCCAAGGGACATGAGTGAGTGTGAAGGCTGGCCTCTCCTCATATATTTATAGATAAGGAGGTGTGGTTAAGGGGTAGAAGTGTCCACTCAAGGCTGAAATGATCTAGTACATTAGGGCCTATGAGTCCATCTGTCCCTTATCCACATCCAAGATCACATGATCAAGGTAACCACCCATTTTAGCAAAATGGTGCCTTCCCAAATAGAACTTCTTCACCTCGTAGGGCATCCCTTGGCCGGTTATAGGTTGGCAACCACTAAAGAGGTTTCCCCTTGTGCTAAGGTGCATAAACCTTGCACCTTTGGTTCCCCTTTTACCAAGATATCCTTATTTTGTGCAAAAGGGTACTATTGAGTGTTAACGCTTATGAAACAAGGTGAAACATCAGAAAGATGTTCCAAAAGGTCACTTCACACATAATTAAGCTCCCTTGAGCTCCTTTCAGCTGACATTGAGTTGAAATACACTTCTTCATCAATACTAGCTCACATGAACTAAAGTTAGCTACTTCTAGCTAACTTGAGCTGGAGTTAGCTACCATTTAGATAACATGAGCTAGAGATAGCTACTTCTATCTAACATGATCTGGGGTTAGGTACTTCTAGAAAACTTGAGCTGAGGTTACCTACTTCTAGCTAACTTAAGATGGATGTAACTGACTAGAGCTACTTCTAGCTGGAGTGAGCTAACTTTGAGCTGGATTTAGCTACTTCTAGCTGAGGTGAGATAATGTTAAGCTAATCCAAGCTCCTTTGAGATGGAGTGAGCTAGCATGAGGTAACTTGATCTAAGTCCAGCTACTTTTAACTCTAGTTGAGCTAAGAGGAGCTACTTCTAGCTACTCTTGAGCTGAGATGAGCTGAGTGAAGCTACTTCTAGCTGAGCTAAGCTGATATGAGCTGATGAGAGCTACTCCTAGCTACCCTCAAGGTATGGTAATCTAAGTTCACCTACTTCTTACTGAGTTAAGCTGAGGTGAGGTACATATAGAAACCTATGAGCTCAGACTTATCAGTGTACAAATATTTACATTCTTCCACTATGTTCAGAGCATAAAACACATCAATTTTGTCTGCTTTCAATGTTAAATATGCACTTTACTTATGAATTTTGAAGAATTATAGGCACGTACATCTAGAGGTGATTAAGAGCTCAATATGAAAAAATACTCATAAAAAAGATAAGGGAAACAAGATTCAAGAAATGTTGGAGGGGCCCAATTACACCAAGCAGAAAGAATGAGAATCAAAATGCAAATGGTGCAAATTTGGGGCCCAGACGTCTCTATGAGATGATAGTTATGCGCCTAGAACTAGCGCCTCCCACATTCGAGGTGTGACTCCAAGGGGCAAGAGGAGGCGCCCTTAAGGCGCAAGGTGGAGCCCAAGGTACCAGTCCAGGTGTACAAATGTACACCTCAAGGTGTAAAAGGAGAAGGCCAGGTGCATCCCAGTCTAAGGCGCACCTCTCAGGTGGAGGTACTTGCGCCTCAGCCAGTCTAAGACGGAGGTAGTTGCACCTCGCCCAGTCTAAGGTGCACCTCTCAGGCGCCAAGACTTTCACTTTCAAGGAGCAAAACTTACCCCAGGCATGAATCATAGGTGGACCAAGGCGTAAGTTTGGCGCCTTCCTTTGTCCAACTGCACCACGGGATTCTACAGAGGATTTTGATCTTATCGACTGAACATCATCCTTGTACTACCTATTTTACCCCTCCCAACTAGCTTATAGGTAATTTTAGGGTAGGGGTACTTTAGGTATTAGGTTTTAGTATATATAGACCTCTCTAGGCTAGATTTTAGAAGAGGGGAATATTTTTGGTTGAATCTTGGATTTTGGGATTGCTCTCTTGAGAAAAAAACCCAAGTTTAATTTAAGTTTCCTAAACTAAGGGATTTTAGCGCTTCAGCCTCCTTTTCAGAGGTGTTGAAAGGCTAATCTCTGGAGAAGCTTTCTACGGGTAAATTCTAACCCTTACTCTGCTTTTATTTATTTAAGTACTATTATCTACTTTCATGTCTATATTTTAGCAGTAATAGAGTATGATGATAGTTATCTTAGTAGTATCATGCTTAGGATGCAAGTTATCTTTCTCCATGACTATTTCAGTAGAATTTAGTCTTTGAGCTTGTGTTATAGTATCATGTGTGTTTGCTGATCACCTACACTAGCATGCAACTTAGGAGTTTGATCGGGAGTCTGAGACAGCCTCAATTGAGGTAGCCCTAGAACTGATTGATAGCCTTACTTGGAGCTTGAGAGGGCCTGAGTAAGTGTCTATTAGTGAATAGTTAGGTGCTATAATGCCTCAGAGAGATCACCCCTAGACCACGAGAGTGGCCAGTAGTTGAACCCTCTCTTACTAGCGATGGACTGCAGTGCTCGAGAAGCGAGTGCGATGAAGATAGTAGCTCACCTTACTAGGTAGAATTGGAGATTTATTGCATGCTTCCTCACTTAGTACAATTGCATGAGTAAAGTAGTTAGGTTCTGATGTCTTGTAGGAATTGAAGGTAGTTCGTGATGTGCTAGTGTATCTAAGAGAGTGTCATAGAGTCCGGTTCTAATGAAGCACATGATCACTAAGAGTCAAAGATGACCTTGCTCATCGACAAATGGTATTATAGATAATCCATGCTTCTAGGACACAACTTTAGTTCCACTGACATGTTGCTTAGGATGTACAGTAGTACTATGAGAGCCCATGATTTCTAATTCATAGATGATTCCACTTCTTCCCGTCCATAATCCATTATCTTGTCTACTTCTCCTTTCCTTGCATGACTCATCATTCATCCATGATTCTGCCTCTCTCACTACTATCCACATTGCATTCATGCATACGTGCTGCATAAGTAGTTTGCTATAATCCTTGGACACTTGATTCTCTTGGGTTTGATCCCTTATTTTTTAGCCATTGTACTATGATAAGACATTTTTAGGGCTAAATAAGGTGTTTATAAATGTATTTGGGTAGTTGAGTGTTACTTGAGCTTTATTCTGATTTATCACCTGTAGCGAAAACCCTTATTGAACAAATTGGCGTCGTTATCGGGGAATCAAGTGTATGTTTAGGTTGTTAGTAGATCTTGTGTGCTTGTTTCCATGCCTTCTCATCTTTACCTGTAGTGTAGTACACGTTTATTGCATTCTCCTAGTCAAGGGCGTTAAACATGATGCTTCCAGGAGGTAACCTGACGAGTATGTACATAAGCGATTAGCGTAATTTTGTATAAAAAGACAAGGTTGATATACTTTTGATTTTCCCTTTTCAGTACTTGGCTGAGACTTGGAGTTTAAGGAAAGAGAAAGGTTAGTTCTAAACAAGGACAGATCGAGTAAAATTGATCAAAGTGAAGAGGTGATCTCAGACGCACGGTGTTGTTTTCATCGTTAGTGTCGTGTAGTCTCCTGAGTGTGAGTTGGAGTTGTCTTGATGAGCATGCCACCATGATGAGGTGAGTAGGTATTATATATACAGCCAGTTGCTCATCCTGATCTATACATGGCGTGAGTTTTAGGTATTTTTATACTTCCGCCATGTATAGATACAGATGACATTCTGGAGTTGTAGGTAAACTCCTGGCACTACTTAATGGTGGCATAGTAGTGTCACCAACTTATGCTCACCATCCAAAAATGACACCTCGCTCTTTGATATCTTCCTCCGATCTCACAAGTGTAGTGTTTCAACTTTCATCACCTCTCCGCGTTCATAACTCCAATAATCAGCACAACATCCATCAATTATCAGGCAGTCTTCATTTTCAAGGTCAAGGCCCAAGTAAGGTCTCTGAAATCTTTTCAAATAAAGATAAAAAGGTCATCCTTAGTCTTTGAGCTTGAATTGTGTGATTTAGAGACTCTGTGATATACTGCCTACCTTTGATCTTTCCATGCTTTATCTATTGAATGTATGATGTTGAATGAGAAACACGAGCATGTATGATGATCCTGCCTATCTTTGTGAGTTGTATTAATCAGTTGAGAAAGCATATGTGCATTCAGAATTATATGTCATGATCATGAGAATGTGGAGTACTTTCTTTCTACTATGTATGCTTACATTCACACATGACATACATCCTTATGTTTTGCCTATTCATGCATGTTTTGCTCTCACTTATACAGCATGCTCATTTGTGTGTCTTCCCCATATGTGACTTGTGGTACACGGGGCTTTGCATTTCCAAGCTGCATACACAAGTCACAACACGTGTTTCTAGAGTCCGCATGTTATTATTTGCTTATTTCATGAACTCTAGAAAATTGGACTGATTGTATATATTTTTAGGTGCAAAAACTTGTAAATAGATGATAGTTTTCT
>JBBYHH010428772.1:0-11558 GCA_038382905.1 Daphne laureola
TAAGTTGCTTGTATATGAAGTTACGTTGAATTTGGACAAGAATTGGCCATTTTAGAATTTAAGGCCGAAATCTTTAACTAAGGAAAAGTTAAGGTTAAATGATGTTATTTTCTAAGTAGTGATGGAATTGTTTGTTTTTAAAGGTTAATCATAGAATGGGAACGAATTGGGGGATTTTGGCACTTTTTCAAAAGTGGCCAGAAAATGAGAAATTTGCTAAGTGTCGCAAAGTGAAAATTTGAAATGGAGGAATTAAATTCCATAATGGATTGTGTGTTTGTTTAATGGCAATGTGGTTCCTGGATATCGGGGGAAAGTCATCTAAAAAGTTCTGCGGGATTTCATCGGGAAAGTACAGTAATTTCAACGGTTTATCAGGTAAGGGCTACACTTTCTTGAATATGCACTTCGGGATGCTTTATATGCTATTTGGCTGAGTTAAAGCTAGTCTCAGGCGTGAGGGTGGGGCCCGGTGACCCGCGGGACTAGTTACATGGTAAGTGTAATGGTGTGCAGGTTTCAAGCATGGAAGACCCAATCGGGTGACTGAGAATCTCTAAGATCACTTTGTGATCATTTATCTGATTCAGTCTGACTCTGATCAATTATGATCAGTGATCCGATTTTGCATATGATTCTTCTCTACTCTGATCAGATTTATGATCAGTGATCCGATTATGTATTCTATTTTATTCTGCTCTGATCAATTTATGATCAGTGATCCGATTACGATGGTTTTCTGTATGGGGAACCTAGGCCCCTAGATGGTATACGATGCTTTTGTTCTATTTCTGACACCTGAATGTATTGGGCTTCCGCTCGGTCTCCTGAGGACCGTCATCTCTGTTCTTCTTCCATCCCAATAGGACGTGAAGATTTTATATCTGATTATGTATGTTTGAAAATATATATATATATATATATGTATTCTGATCTTTGTATGTAGGAATCTGAATGTGTTATCTTGCTGGATATCTGAACCTGAATGTGTTAGTTGTGCACTTTGTGCATGGCGATATTTATGTAAATTGTTCTGAATTTGTTTTACAGGTATCTGTTCATAATGTTGTCCCGCAGGACATCCAGATATAAGTCTGCTCATTGTGCACTTGGTGCATGACGACCTGTATGATCTGTATAGAATTCTGTATACTAACCTTTTTGAAGGGCTACTAATATGTTTTTGTAGGATTGTTTTAAAACCATTACCCTTATCTCAGCCCTTACTGAGTTCTTTTGGGAACTCACCCCCTTATATTTAAACATTTTCAAGAGCTTCTGATAAGCAACCTGCGGAGTAGCTCTATTAGGTTTTCCATGATTTGTGCTTTCAGGTACTTTAGCTCCTAGATTATGATTCTCTTTCTGTAAGTGGGTGACCTCGGTTAAGTTCTGTCTATTTAATATTTCTGGATAAACACTTTACGAATTACTAACGGTTAACTCATTTGTTTGTGTTAGCAGCACCAGTAGTGACCTGAACGTGGTCAAGTGTATCGGCTCTATAGGTGTAGATGCATATGCATATGATAGTATGGATTCATATTCTGGGATTTGTATGATTGATGGATACTTGCATGATTTTGAAACTATGGTAATTGTATTTAAGTGACAAATATGTTATGGTCCATGTTTCCTTGATGTTGACTTATGTTATAGATGAGAATGAGCATGTTTTGGGATGCAGTCTAAGATAGTCTTTTACTGCCCTAATTAATTGTGATTATACGCCTAAGTGGTATGTGCGTTATAATTAAGAGTTTTAAGATTCGGCATGTGATCAGTTTTAAGATTCGGTATGTGCATTATAAGTAAGGGGGAAGTTACAAGAGATCTGATTATGGATTACGTCCACCAATGTGGCCCCCATTTCGATGATGACACTGTCATCCCCCTCACTCTCTGCTCTGATCCCTTCTTCTCTACGCAAGGGGGATGACATAACTGATGATCCTTCACACTTTGATGCTTTATATCAATATGTTGAAATAGAAGAGTTGGTTAGACTAGGATTAGTTGATCTGGTAGATTGGGTAGAGCAGTTTAGGCTATTTGACTGCCTGGAACTAGCTATGGTTGGGTGATGGAACTAGGTATAGCACCTCAATTGTCCCTAACAAAGTCTATTGTAGTATAAGTCTCAAAAGAAGGATCGACCCAAAAGGAGATGGGTCTTTAGGTAAAATCTAGCAATGTGTCTAATCTATTCAATGATATGGTGTATGGTACACTATCCATGCTTACCCTTGCGGCGCGTCTGCATGCAAGGACTCGCTACACCATGCAGTCGCACTGCGGGAGCATCTCATCGCGCGGCCACCACTTGGTCCATGCCACGGTATAATGCCCTGACTGGCGATGCAAGCCCATGACTATCACGTCTGGGCACAACCGCCACGATCTCCAACACCAATATCCACTACAGCTTACTAGTGAGCAACGTGCCCAACATGGGTTATATGCCCACTCCCACGACTCGTAACACCAACCCACCTCCGTATATAAGGAGTCAACCAGAAAACCTTAAGGGTATGATATTCTCTCTAAGTATTCCCAAACCTCCTCCCGCACCTCACCAACTTGAGCATCGGAGCTTGTCTACGGAATCACCACCTTGGGCCTTTTTGCAAGTTGGAGATTCATTCGGAGGGAACATCAACAACACCTAGTTATAGCATCTTAGAGCTGCAGAATTAGGCTATCAGATTGGCACCATCTATGGGAAACGAACAAATCCTATGCACACTCACCATACCAAGAACAAGGGTGAGCGATCATCTGAATGGTGACTGGGGGGAAGCCAGGGAGAACAACCTTCCCCCTCACCAAGAGGATAACGTCATTGTCCACACCATCGGATAAAGCATCCATCACGAAGCAGGTGACATCCAGAAAAATGTCGTGCTACAGCAAACAAACATTGCCAATCTCAACCCTACAGCGCTGGCAGCCATCACCGAGGTGGTGGCAGAGAACCTCCGTCACACCCTAGCGGAAACACTCCGAGGGCTGCTAGACGTCACTGGGAGCATCCTCACTCCACGCCAAACCCTGAGCACGCAGCCAGCACCAGCGCAATAGCTGGATAACTTGCCCGACCTAGCCTATACGACTGCACTGAGTGCCCTGGCCAGACGCATCGAGAAAATGGAAAAGCCGAAGAGAGAGCCGGTATCTCACACTCAACTAGGCTGGGCCTGCATTACCTTTGGACTCATCCTTTCACAGGGTGAATCCTCTCAGCACCATTTCCAGAGCAGTTGTACCAGCCAAAGCTTAACGCCTACAATTGACTCTCTGACCCAGACATCCACCTCCAGTGGTACATCTCTGCGATGGCCATCACCAGAGCAGATGACAGGACTATGTGCCGCACCTTTAGTTCCACACTCACAGGAGCGGCGGCTGCCTGGTACAGCATTCTGAAGGGTAAGCAGTTCAACTCCTTTGAAGAACTCTCCATTGTTTTCTCTAATTACTTCATAGGCTCCAAGCCCTCGCCAAAAATGGTGGGACATTTGCTGAAAGTAAGACAACACAAAGAAGAACCACTCAGGGATTACATCCAGTGGTTCCAAGCTGAAGCAATCCAAGTACCCAATCTCAGCGAAGAGACCAAGCATGTCACCGCCATGCAATGACTCCAATGGGAGTCGCGGTTTTTTATAAAGGTCAACACCAACCCTCCATATAGTATGGACCAATTCTTGTTAAGGGCCATCAGATTTATGCACACTGAAGAAATTGTCAGACCCAACGGAATGACTACATCTATCGCATGACTCTAAGGTTAAGCCAAGGCAACTTGCGGAGGGCACTCTCATGTTGTTTCTATCAGAATTAACCGGCCGTGACCCCAAATAGGGCATCCTACACCCGGCCTAGGAGGGCCCCTATGTAATATATTGATATGTGCAATCGAGTGTCTTTGAGCTTAAAGACCATGATGGAAGGCCATTACCCATAAACTATCACGTAGATGACCTGTGTACTTACTATGCGTACGCAGATGACCCGTATATAAATAGCATGTCTGACCAAGGTGACGTCTGCCACAGATATGACAAAGTGGTGGTGCTCCCTCGAGACCCTTGCCCTTATCTCCAGGACCAGACCTATCAGACCTCCTGGAATCCCAGTAGCCCCCTACGGACCCGAATCTCTACCCGTGCCTTGGGGTTGCTGAGATACAGGTCGGGATTCCATCATGTCCGTCTCAACAAGCTGAGCCTTTTGCACCATCTTGGTTGAAGATGTGATACCCAAAGGTTCCACGTATCGCCGAATCTTGGGTTGAAGACCCGTCAGAAACTTCCTCACCTTCTCCCGTTCGAACCCGTCGTACTGAGAAACATACTGAACCAACCTATCAAACTCACACTCGTACTCCACAACCAACTTGTCTCCCTGAACCAATCTATCAAACTCCATGTGGCGGCGGTCCTGACCCGCATACCCAATCCACCTATCTCAAAACTGCTCTGTGAACTCTTTCCAGGTCATCCCAGAATCTCATCAACCGCATCGAATGTAGTGCACACACCTCACACCAGATACACGTTTCCACCAATGATATGCCTACTCCTGCAGGTTAAAGGTAGCTAACTTCACCCTCATCTTAGAAGTGAATTCCAAACCCCCCAGCAATCATTCCATGTTCATCAACCAAGACTCTTCTACCTCTGATCCTCCATGTCTGGTGAATCGGGGAGGACTGAGGCGTTAGAAATGCTCCATCACAGTAAGTCCCTCCAGACCTATCACATCCTCCCTGTAGGGTCTCTGGAAAACTCGTACCTCCTACTCATCAACATCTCTGACTCGGCGGGGGTGATTCGGTCATCGCATGCTCTGAGAAGATGGTCGACCCTGAATAGGTGAGTCGGGTCTGACCTATGATATCATCATCACTGATCGTGGCTTTCTCCATTCATTATCTGCATCATCCTCCTCATCTGTATCCTGCCTGAATGGGTAGTTCCTGGAACTAGTAAGCGTAACAGTCTGAGTGTCTGTGTAAGCTGATGCGGTGGATGAATCCATAATGTAATCAGTAGAGCTGTCCTAATCCTGCGGATCAACCTGTGTCTATGGAATCCCCTGTGCTGCTATAGCAACTATATTGGCAATGACTGTCCTCATCTGACCAAGTACATCCATCAAATTCCCAAGAACTGGGGTAAACTGAGGTGGTGGTAGTAGTGGTCATCGTCGTGGCCTGAGATTCCATCGTCTCACTCCAGATGTCCTAGTTGCACCGGGAACCGCACCCCTACCTTTCGGGTGCTCACGTCTCTGACTTCTGGTATCAAGCATTTCCTAAAATTTTCAGAACAGAAGATAGAACACGAACAAAAAATTAACTACCTATCACAGCAGCAGCAAGCTCCTAATGGCTCTGTAGTGTAGATGCAATGTATGATGCATGATGGAACTACCTAAAGAGAAATTCCTACATCAAACACATCATATCTTATCACTGATCAACCAAATCCTTAATGACTGAATCCTCCACATTTCCCACATATCATAGATATTCCAGAATCCACTGATATCGAGCATGTCTAGACTAATCGGTGGCATATGCTATGCAGTCTAAACATCTCATCCATGAACTCGGAAACTTACTTATTTTCTTTAACCTGCTCTAATACCAACTTGTTACCACCCCCCTCCGCCATACCCAGCACAGCGGCGCAGAGAGAGGAGTCAACAACAGAATTCCTTCCTCAAAACTTTCACAAACAAGATCCACCTTAACGTGGTAGGTTACGCTTATAACCCGACAAAATCCTACATTTAACAGATAACTCAAGCATAACAAACTTCAGACTTACACAACACAACAGCACCATCGGAGCTCCTAAACAGTAATTTATGCTCTCAACGACAGTCACCATCAGAGCTCTGCTTTGAGCACCAGACGGTGCTCATGGTGAACAATGGGGAAGAAGAAGAATCATCGTTCTAAGGAGAAGCAAAACAGAGACAGGGATGAAATATCCAATCCAAACGCAGTTGTCAAAATCGAGAATATGTCCGATGATGAATACTCGAACCCATAGGATCGATCCGAGTCAGAAGCTTCCAAGACCGCAGTAGATGTCTCTCCAAATACTGCAAAACCTGAATCGACTACTAAACAGAGCTGGGCAGAGTGAGTTCAAACCAAAGAAGATGAATCCCAAATCAGAAATGAAAGGATCAAAGTCAGACAGAACCCTAATTTTATCCTCGAATTTGACCCTGAGGTTTCAAATTGCGAGGAACTTGTCTTCACGAATGACGAACTGGAGGAAGGATCGAATAATTGGAAGCATACATTGATCGGTTGCGTTATGGGGATAGAGGTCTCCTGGGTCAATATGCAGAAGTTTTTGAAAGCTAGGTGGTTGGACATTGCACCACTAATGATAGTTAAGCAATAAGGTGTGTTCCTTTTCACATTTCACTCAAATGATGATTTGTGCAGAGTCTATGAAGCCCTCACCTTTTTTGTATTCGATAAACCATTAATGTTAAAGAAGTACGAACCTGGAATGAAGGTGGGCAAAGACCTGTTTGAGGAAAAGCCAGTTTGGATTCATTTACCTGATATGAAAATGGAGCTCTGGACCCCCAGAAATCTTAGCAAACTGATCAGTGTCCTTGGTAAACCGATTATGGCTGATTATCCAACCATCCAAAGATCAAGGCTCTGCTATGCTAGGATTCTGGTATCCCTCCATGATGCAGCGAAGGCCCCCGACATTATAAAATTCACTACATCTGAAGGGACTCATCTCCAAAAAGTTCAATATGAATGGAATCCACTCCCCTTCTCCAAATGCAACAAATGGGGGCATCAGGAGGAACTCTGCGATCCAAATCATAGGCCAACCATCCATAAATAGAATCCAAATTACACAAAGAATGAAGAATAGCCAACTCTAAAATCCAATACAGACGCATCACAGCAGCAGCACTCACTAAATCTAGACAAAGGTACAATTGGTTTTGTTCACCAGAAACCAGCACCAACCTTCCAGTTAGTCACAAAGAGACATAAATAGGAAGTTGGGAATCCTAAGGAAAAGGATCTGAATCCTCTGATCTCCCCAAGTTACTACTCCAACCTTCAACTAGAACAAAGATCAGAGAAGGAGAGCCTCCCGCACATCCCATATTAATGTGGGCCTGCTGGAATGTGAGAGGGTTAAATGACTCCATCAAGCAACAGGAAGTTAGAAAGCTAATTAGAAAAAAGAAATTGAGTCTATTAGCTTTGCTTGAGACAAGAGTAAAGAGTTCCAAATTTATGACAACTTTTAAGAAGACCCTGGGTGGTTGGCTCTTTGTAAATAATTATTGTATGGCATATAATGGTCGCATATGGATAGGTTGGGACTCAGAAGTCCTAAAAGTGCAGCACATCCAAGTTGAAGAATAGGTTATCCACCTCACAATTGAGAATGTTGTTCATCAATGGTTAGTAGCCCTCTCCATTGTTTATGCTTCTAACACTCCTTCCCAAAGATCATTAGCTTGGCAAAGCATATCAGATTATGCTTGGGGGATCAGCATTCCTTGGATCCTACTGGGAGATTTTAATGAAGTTATCAATAATACAGAAAAAATCAGTCTGGTTGAATCTACCTCTCTTCATGCTTCTGGTCTTGCCGATATGTGTGATCATCTGGGACTCATGGATATTTGTAGTATAGGGCCTCTATATACTTGGTGCAATCAGCAGGACACAACAAACAGAATATACTGTAAACTTGATCGAGTTATGGCAAATATGGAGTGGTTCGAGTTATTTCCAACAGCTAACGCAGAATTCAAGAACTCCTCCTTCTCAGATCATGCTATAGCTCTCTTATCCATTTGTAAAGAAGAGGTTTTAACGAAAGGTCCTTTTAGATTCCTTAATATGTGGATGAACCACTTTGGTTTCTCAGATCTCTTAAGGAAATCCTGGTTAGCTCCAATCCAGAATGTCAATCCAGCAAAGGATCTTATCCTTAAGTTAAAAAATCTAAAGCTGGAGCTGAAGCTGAAGCAATTTAACCTTCAACATTTCAGTGATATCTCAAATAGGGTCAGTAAGGAAGAGGAAATCTTTGACTGCAAATCATCCCTTCTAAACCACTCTACCCTTAATTCAGATCTGATCAGTAATCTAGCTCAAGCTAAAAAAGAATTGATGGTTCTAAAAACATGCGGGGAGAGTTTCTACAGACAAAAATCATCTAGTCAGTGGGCTCAGTTGCGAGATGGTAACACTGCCTATTTCTTTGCTAGAGTTCGAGAGCAACAAGTTAAAAGGAATATAACTTTCTTGGTTAAAGTATCAGGTCAGAGGGTTACCAACCCTTCAGCCATTGCCGAAGATCTTGTGGTATTCTTCAAAGATCTTCTGGAACCTTCAGATTCTCCTGTAATCCATATCAATCCTCTCATTGCAGCTTCAGGAACACTTCTCTCCTTGGATCAGCAGCTTCACCTAAGCAGACCAGTCACAAAAGAATAAATCCAACAGGCTCTCTTCATTATGAATCATAGTAAGTCTCCTGGACCAGATGGATTCACAACTGCTTTTTATCAGAAACACTGACACCTAGTTGGAGAAACCATTTGGAGGGCTGCAGAATACTGTTTCTCCAGGGGAAGCCTTCCTACCTCCTTTGGGGAAACTATCATTCATCTAATACCAAAGTCCTTCCAGGCCTCTACTGCATCTGAGTTTCGGCCCATATCCTGTTGTAATGTGATTTACAAGATTCTATCCAAAGTACTGGCCATCCGCATGCAAGTTGTTCTACCCTCCATCATTAATCATGCGCAGGCTGGTTTTGTCAAAGGTCGAAAAATTGTGGACAATGTGTGTCTAGCCCAGTAGATCCTGAAAGGATATGGCAGAAAAGGTCTCTCTCCAAGAATGGCCTTAAAGATTGATATCAGAAAAGCATTTGATTCACTATCCTGGAACTTCTTACAAGATTTAATGATCCAGTTGGGCTTCCCCCTCTTATTTGTCAAATGGATAATGATGTGTGTCAAATCACCTTGGTACTCAATCAATGTCAATGGTACTCTCCATGGGTTTTTCAAAGGCACAAAAGGGGTAAGATAGGGTGATCCAATTTCTTCTTACCTATTTGTAATAGCTATGGAATACCTCTCTTGGATCTTGGACTCTACATATGCTGCATCTACCATCAAATACCATCCCAGGACCAAAAAATTGAAGGTAACCCACTTAATTTTTGCTGATGATTTAATGTTATTCGCCTCTGCCTCTGTGAAATCTGGATCTGGCATTAAATCAGCATTAGATATTTTCTCATCATCCTCTGGTCTTTTCATAAATGATTAGAAAAGTAATATCTTCTTTTCTGGGGTGGGTGATATTCTTTCCTCAGATATCCTGTCTATTCTGAATATGACTAAGGGAGAGTTTCCAGTTAAATACCTAGGAGTGTCTTTGAGTGGTTCTCGACTAACTAAGGATTGCTTCCAGCCTTTGACCCATAAAATTCTTTACATTCTAAAGGCCTGGTCCTCTAAATTCCTCTCATATGCGGGTAGATTACAGTTAATCAAAGCAGTGGCATTCAGTGTCCAAAGCTATTGGTCAGCTATTTTCTCTATCCCTAAAAATGTCTTGGAATATATAGAACAAAGGTTTAGAGCCTTTATGTGGGGGGGTATCCCCGACTCAAGAAAATCTCCAATAGCTTGGGCTTGGGTATGTGTCCCTAAAGATCAAGGAGGACTGGGAATCTATGGCCTAGTAGCTTGGAATTTGGCTTTTCATGCCAAGAAAATCTGGAGGTTGTATTCAGATAAAACTAGCTTATGGATCAAATGGGTGCATGCTATTTACATAAAAGAGAGTGAATTTTGGACAATGAGTAAGCCTCGGGATAGCTCAGCTGTTGTGGGAGCATTATTCAAGAGCAGAATTCGACTACAGGAAATCTTTACATTGTAAAAGTTACACTTGCAACATGTATTCTCCATGAAAACATTATACTTGCAGGTCATTGAAAATTTCAACTTGGTAAGCTAGAAGAGGCTGACTTGGGGGCCAAACCACTCTCCCAGGTCCTCTCTAATTGCCTGTTTATGTGCTATGAATGGCCTAAACACATCTGACAAGGTGGCCAAATGGAATGAGGAGGTGGATATAACCTGTGCTCTTTGCTCGGAGCAACCAGACGATAGTAAGCATTTATTTTTCCTATGTGGTTTCTCTGGCAGGGTTTTGATTCAGGGTTTGAAGATGGTTAATCTAAATCAGCCTCCTTTAACTTGGGATCTCCTATGTAACTGGCTCTTGCGAGTAACTAGAGAAAAATCAGGCAAAGCTACGTTAAGGAGGAGCATGTTTGCAGCTCTAATCTACATGGTTTGGCAAGAGAGAAATCTCCGTAAATTCCAGAGGAAGAGAAGAACTATCAATCAAGTAACTGAGGAGGCAGCTCGATTAGTTCAGGATAGAAACAAAGTCATCTTGGCAGAGATCTTCTGAGCTTTCCTTCATCAAATGTTAAGGCAGCAGTGGCTCCTTCATAACCTTACTACAGGCAGCAACTTCTAAAAGTTTTTGTTTCATCAAGCTCTCACATTCGTTTGTCATTAGTAGGAGTTGCAGCCTATTCTCTAAACAGCATCAGTATCAGTAGCGTGACGGTTTGTTCTGATTTCATCATCTCGATTTTCAACTTTTAAGCGCCATATCTTCATCTTGTCAGGAACCTGTTGCTACTTCGCTTTGAACATAAGCATCAGCCCCAGATATTTGTCCATATCTAGCAAACTGTAGAGTTTTGCTCATTTTGTAAATCTAAGTCTAGAAATTATAGATCTTTTATACTTTCATCTTTATTCAGGTTTGCTCTTTTTGTAAAACTCCTGAATACGCATGTAAGTGTCGTTTGGATTTATATCTATAAATTATATGGGGTGTGCTCCCCCATTTCAAAAAAAAAAAAACTTCAGACTTTCCTACAAATTGTTCACAGCGGACCTCCAGTCACTCAAATATTTTTAATTAATTCCACAGACTTCTGAATCCAATTCTGTAAATTTTTTAAATTACTAAACTCATAGGGCTAAGCTCACAAACAATTTCAGAATTTTCTACCAAGCCAAACACTACATTTTATTCTTCAACGTTAGGTCAAAATGTATTTTTTCTGAAAACAGCTTTACATGTTTAAACCTTCCAAGTGTTTCCACCAACAACCTTCCAAACCTGAATCATAATTCACCCACACTCACAACAGAAGAAACATTTGTAGCAGATCATGCATATATATTAACCTGAGCTAAGCTCAGACTAGAATAGAAGAAACGAGCCCAACACTCCCTGAGTAAACATGCTTCAGAAATTTCCATCACTTCCTAATATGAACATGCAGAATACAAAATATATCTATCTATATCTACAGGTGCACTCTACAGTTACAGAGCCTGTAACTAAATGTTTACACCTACAGTCAAAATTTTAGATTGTCTCCTATGACAATCCACAAGAGATCCTTGCTGCTACTGCTACTGCTAGGCTATCA
>JBBYHH010428993.1:0-11558 GCA_038382905.1 Daphne laureola
CCCCCCCCCCCCCCCCCCCCCCCCTCTCTCTCTCTCTCTCTCTCATTATATATTGTTTTGGACAGCATATACATATATTTATATGTGTGTGTGTCTCTCTCTCTCTCTGTATATAGTACTCTGTTACTATTATTATTATTATTGTTATTATTATTCTGTTACTGCAGAGGAAGTATCAAGCTCAATGCCCAGGATTCAAGTATGCGCAAAATATCCATGACAAAGCGAGAGCCAACCTCAATAAGAAGTGAAGTAAATACGGGGTGAGTCTTTTATATCTACATCTTGCCTTGCATATTCCATTGTTGAAATCAGCACACCAAAGTCTTTGTTTGAAGATTAGACTCTTCTTGTTGGAGTTGTACCCAGTTGAAGTCTTCAAATCTAAAAAATAGTCGATATTGTTTGAAACTCGGACATTTCAAATTAATGTGATGTCAAAAAATAGAGGTTCATTATTTTTCTTGATCTCCGCATGAAGATATATTGTCATGACAAACTGATTGCTGTCCAGTTTCTCATTGTCCCAAGTTTTTGCTAGAGCTTTACTTCTAACATGAAGGAGTTGGCATATCATCAATAATACATATATCACACTCTCTGAAACAGACAACTTCTATCCTTTTGTATCGCAACCTGAGAATTGCTGCTTAAGTTGGATAGTTATGCAGTGAAGAGTGACCCGTGACCTGTGTTGCACATGAGATGAATATTTTGCGTTCAAGCTTGTACGCAGTTTTCTTATCTCTCTTCTAACTTTCTGAGAATTTGAATTCTTTAGTACTGGTATTTTTTATTTTTAGACCCTTTCAGTTTGTTTTGATAGCGAAGTAGTATCATACTGAAGTGATATTCTTGTTAATAATGATCAGCTCCTCATGTCTGATCAAGTTATACTTTACCTTCTAAGCTACTATATTGGAGTAGATATTAATTCCACATCTTGGTTTGAGAAATTTTGATTAAAAGTATTATCCATTTTGCTCATTTCAGATTGCGAGGGTTAGGTCAACAGGCAACTGCGTCTGCAACCGATTGTACAGATCCTAAACTTGCAGTTACAAGTGCTCAGTCTGCTCAGATACGCGGAGTTGACTCAGGAATGAATAAAATTATCAAGAATTCAGCCGAATTGCCTAGATTGCAGCTGCCTAGGTATGATGGGAATGGCAGCCTTAGTACCTTGATTGTTCTGCATGTACGTGTGCATGTGCCACACTTGTTTGTTTCTTATGTTTGACCAGCATCTTAATGTAGGACCAGAAATGCAAAGCCTGTCCTTTCTGGTTCTGGTGAGAATGAGACTGATTCCTTGACGAAATTGGAGCAAATCAAAGTTCTCTCTGGAACTACATCCAAGTTTTTCCATATAGCTTCCAACACTGAGAATAGAAGTCAGTCAACCTCATCTCTAAAGCGAAAAATTGAGGTCTCCTTTCTATACACTGAAGCTCAGTTTTCAGAACTTCTCTCTGTTTCTTGAAATGGTATTGTGTTGGCTTTAAATGCATGACATTTGCATTATCAAATAGATTCCTTAGTATTTCTATGATAATTCTGCGATTTATCTTATAGGAATCCAATGCTGATTTGATCCCGTTAAACCCCTTCAAGAGGCTAGCTGAACATCCAAGTGAAAGCAGGTAACATCTTGTTTTTCAGTATATTAGTTCTCTTCCAATTTAGGGTTATGCTTTGATGTCGTCAACACAATATACAGGAAGGATGGAGAACCATCTGAACAATTTGCAGACAAACAGGTGAGTTTTCAGCTTATGATTTTTGCATAGTTAGAAGGGTATGAAACTGAAGCAGAATAGTAATGCTCAGGTAATAACTGTATGCGTAGCTCGACTACTTGAGTATGCTTTTGCAGGGCCCCAATCCCGAACAGATGGATGATTCTGAGATTGGATATCCAAGTATCATAGACGACCATCCAATATCCGAAGCTGGTGAAATTGAATCAGAGAATTCTTTACCTCTAGAGGATGATGGAATAGCTGAAAGGGCTGAAAAGTATATAAAAGGGCTCGAAGAAGTACGTATGTGATGAATGGCTAATTGTTGCCAGTGACTTACATTAATTTTATACTACTACTGCTTGACAAGTTATCAAATCCAATCACATAGTATTAAGTAATTTGATAAAGATACGAGCAAAGTTGCATGCTCGTTGCACCCATTATACAAGTTATTTTAAACATGCTGCCTTAAAAAAGTCAATAATTTAACAACTTTCTCCTCTACGATCCTAAACTCCCATGAGAAAGAAACTGTCCAAGTCCTTTTCCTTTCCTCGGTGTACTGTTTCTAAAACTCGGTCTGGCATTTGTTTAGCAAGGCAGCATAACCTCTACAAGAAGTTAAACCAATATTTATTTTGTATTTAATTCATTTTGCACCTGTTTAGTCTAATTATTCACATCATAAAACATGAATGTAAGGCATGGAATACGAATACTTAGAATTTATAAATTCTGTGATTGCAGATTTGCAACATGCTCAGACAGAAAGAGGAAGAAGCAAAGGAAATAATGGTTCGGGCAATTGTGAACAACAACAACTTGTTGATGCTAAACCATCCCATATATGATGAGGAGATATCCTTTTTATCTGTTAGGATAACATAAATTATGAGTTCTGAGTTTTTTTGTCTGACATTAAGCCATGTGTTCCTTCACCTTTGAATACCTTCGTATAGTCCAGGAATTCGCTGAGCTGTTGATATCCAAAGAGCTTTGACGTAATCTAGAAGGAAGAGCATATGTTGAAAAAGTGGTTCAGGCACTGGGAGTTCCAGGAGCCAGCACATTGACATTTTGCGTTCTCTCACAGCTGAAGTTGGGGCTAAGGTTTTGTTTCTTTTCACACTTTAAGAGTTAAAAGTTTACGGCGATACACTAGAGAATGCTGTTCAGTAACTCCTGCTTTCTTCATTCATGCGTGTCATTTCTGTATAGATTTGCTTATTCCATGAATCTCCAGATGCCGTTAAAAATAAATGAACTTGATGTCATTTTGTCGAGGGATTTCCTCATGCGATGTTTCTAGCTATGCATTTCTTTAAATAAAAAAAAAAATCTCAAATTTAGATGACAAGCTAGTACAAATAGATCTTAGCTTAATGCTGATGCAGGATCCATGTAGTTGGCATCAACTAGTTAGGATTAAGGCTTAGCTATTGTTGTTAGTAATACTTTGATGGCTACTTAAATTACAAGGTGAAGGCATTTCCATGCATATCATATAACAATGGTGTAGAGGTATTTTCTTCAGCAGTACTCCAACAAGGCATGATTTAGAGCGCTAACATCAGTTCCAGTTGTAGTACTACAATCTAGAAACAGCAGAAAGATCGGGGAGGCCCGCCCGTACAGTATCCAACGAACATTTAGCATAATGGAGGGACATGTAAAATGATTTTCATGGTAAAGTTATCCTAGTGTCACTAAGTCTGTTACTCCATTCTCATCATTTAAAATGTGTCGCACAAACTGTCAAATTTGACTGTGTAATTTCCTGCTTTCACTTAATCTGGAATTTCTTCTTTTAGCGCAATTTACTTGAGTTGTTGTGCTCGGCAAGTCTATCAAGTTTTAAGTATCGACACCATGAATCTAGCTTTAACTGTAAGAGGATCTTGATTGGGGTTTGCTAATCAAGTGACACGCTTTAGCAGTAACTTGTAAGCTGCGAGTCTTGCCAATATTAGAATTAGAACTGAAATACACTAACCGTGGATGTGGACTGCTTTTAGATGTTATCTTTTCTTAAATTCATCCAACCTAAGAACAGTTTCTTTCTTTCTTTCTTTCTTCATTGTTGTTTTCGCATCCAACAAAGCTTAAACCTTAGGCCACGACTCAGAGGTCACTCAACAGCATACAGTTCTGAACGTGCCCGAAATGTTCTAGCACACTCGTTGTGAAGCCAAGTCACAATTGTTCAGCACATCAACAAAAGCTTGGGAGGTTGTCAGATAAAAAATACAAAGGTCATGGTAATTCAAATTGTTCCAAGATAAGTAAGGGAAATTAATCTCTGTTTTGACAATTGCTTAAGCAAATTTGCGTTAAAAATCACAATAAGAAATGAAAGGGCTTGCAGATACGGTCCATTCAGAGGATTGAATCGCGTTAGGGCCCAATCTTGTTAGGCGTGGCCGGCCCACGTGGACGTCGTCCGTTTCCGATATAAGTATATAACCGCTCCCGATTCATTGTTGATTTGTCAAAACCCTAGTTTACATCTCAGTATTCCCCTCGCTCTGAAACTGCAGCACTAGTCTAGTTCTTCTTTTCATCTTCTTCCTGGTTTCGCCGTCTTGAGATTGGTGGATTGTCTGTTTGCTTCTTCCAAATTCCGATGATGTATAAATTTACAAGCATTGAGCGGTTGCTATGTGTTTCTGTTTTCCATCTCTACCTTTCACTCGCCGCCACTTCCCTCTCCTTCACCACCTTCTCTTCTTCATCCTCTCTCTCTCTCTCTCTCTCTCTCTCTCTCTCTCCCTCTCTCTCTCTCCTGCGGTGCTTGAAAAGCTTATGGTGGATGGTATTAGCACTGAACCGCCGTGATTTGCATAATAGCTATGAGATCTGAGGAATTTCCTTTTTTTTTTTTTTAAATTCTTTTTGTAAATTTTCGAACGTCCCTTTATTGCATTCATGTTAAATCACTTTTTTGTTGTCGTATGAAGTTGCAAAAAAAAATTGTCCCATTTTATTTGTTTTTAACTGGTGCATGCAGATGCTCCGAGCAGTTCTTTGATGATATATTTGCTTGCCTTCTCTGTTTATTTTTTTCCTCGTTTCCAATTCTGTTAGTAGGTTGTGCGTTTATGTATAATTTGTCGGATCAGAGTAGTTATTTACTTGTTGGCTCTGAGTTTTCAACTCTTGCTGTTTGGCAAGAGGGATCAAGTTCTGGGTGTTTTTCTATATGTGCCCGATGATGGAAAACAGTATGTCTGGAGCAATGATGTTTACTTTCTTATGGAGCCTTACCGTCGTCAGCTGCTGCTGCTGCTGCTGCTGCTGCTGCTGCTGCTGCCTCTCATCATCATCATCATCACCACCATCTTCATCTTCTTCTTCTTCTTCTTCTTCTTGTATCTGGTTCCCCAACAGGCTGATGATGTGAAGGGCTCTACAGGAAAGTGAACATGCATATTGCAATGACAAATTTTAGCTATGAGATCTGAGGGCATTAGTTTCAGCCGTTCTTTGTGTGTTGAAGCTGTTCTTCATTTCTTTGCTTTTGTTGTGCTGTCTTACTTTTGTTGCATTCAGTTTCTTGCTATTTTTTTAGAAAAAGCTGAACTGTTTTCATGTTGCTAGCTTCTCTGCACGGAGTTCTTCCCTTGATTTCGAAGAACGCTTCTTTTAGCATGTACTCGCTTTGTTTCTGTCCTTGAGCTCTTCTGAGCCCGCATGATTCTATTGGCTAGAAAGTCTTGATCCAACTTCTGCGATTATCAAATCAGCTACATCTAGCTATAGCTGTTTTGGTTGTTTTTTGTTTTTTGTATTGTTCTGTCGCTGTTGTTTCTCGATTGCTGTTGCTATTATGTTTTGATGTTTTGAAATCAAGATAGTTTGATTTGAGAGCCATGCACTTGTCTTGACATGCATTGATCTGAATTATCTTTTGCCTGATGATGATCAACTTTTTAATTGAACGGTTGTTTTGGGCTTCATCATACCTTTTACACACCATTCTTCTCTCTCTCTATCTATCTGTCTGTCTCTCTCGCACTGATGATATATTACTCCCTCCGTTCCATTAAAGTTCAGACCACCAACACTTTGTGATTGTGTGTGTCGATATATATATATATATACATAATAACTGGTTCCATCGGTGGTGTGTATAAGTTGTTGCTGAATACCAATACCATGAACTGTGCATGATATTTAAAACAGCTATGAGATCTGAGGGCACTTTTATGATTTTTAAACACAGTTACAGTTTCGTTTTTTCCAAAGTTTAGAACATCCCTTTATTGCATTCCTGTTAGGTCACTTGTTGGCTGTTGTCTGAAGTTGCCAAGTTTTTCTTTTATTTTTTGTCTACTTGTTGGCTATGAGGTTTGAACTCTTGCTGTTTGGCAAGAGATGTCACATTCTGGGTGTTTTTCTATACATGCCCTATGATGGAAAACAGTATGTCTGGAGCAATTATGCTTATTTTCTTTTGGAGCATTACCGTCATCACCTGTCTTCTTCTTCTTCTACTACTACAACTACTGCATTATCATCATCCTCATAATCTCTTCTTCTTCTTGCAGCTGGTTCTACGGCAGGTTGGTGATGTGAAGGGCTCTACAGAATAATAAGCATACATATTGCGTTGACCAGTTTTAGCTATGAGATCTGAGGTCATTAGTTTCAGCCGTTCTTTTTGTGTTGAAGCTGTTTTTCATTCCTTTGCTTTTGTGGTATTGTCTTACCTAGTTCAGCTCTCCTTCTGTTGTAATTGTCTCAATCATGGTAAATAGTTGTATTGCTTATTTTGCATTCAGTTTTTGTAGTATATTTTTCCAGGAAAAATGAGCTGTTTTCATTTTGCTGGCTTCTCTGCACGAAGTTATTCCCTTGATTTATGGGAGCACTTCTTTTAGCATGTCCTAGCTTTGTCTGTCCTTGAGCTCTTGTGAGATTGCATGGTTAAGGTGGCTAGTAAGTGTTGATCTTTTATGTGCGTTTTTAAATTCAGTTATAGCTTTTGATCTGCCTGATGATGGGTGAACGGTTTGATACAATTTCCAAATCTGCCTCATGATGATCCACTTTTTAATTGAACGGTTGTTTTGGACTTCATCATATCTTTTACACACCATGCTTCTCTCTCTCTCTCTCTCTCTCTCTCTCTCTCTCTCGATATAATACTCCCCCTCTCATGAAAAAGTTTGGACGACCAACACTTGCATGTGTTTGTGTCTAGATATCATATATATATATATACAGAACATACAGAACATATACCTGGTTCCATTGGTGGTGTGTAAAAGCTGTTGCTGAATACCAATACCATTAACTGTGCATGATATTTTAGAACACCTATGAGATCTGAAGGCACTCTTGTGAGTCTTAAACATGCTCACACAGTCTGTCTAACCCTTGCTTTAGATTAATCTCAAAGTTCTTAGTCGTCTTTTGTTCCTTTGCCTGTGCTGATATCTTGATGTTGCTATCAATTGCTACGGAGACCATGGCCTGTGATCCATTTGGTGCCTTAAAGTTCTCAGATGTGCTATGGAGATGCACAGAAATTTGTAAGGTCAGCATGTCTTTGCTTTAATTGTTTTTAACCCATTTCATTTTATAAGATACTGGTTCTGTACTTCTCCTTGTCCTTGAGTTCTTGTGAGCCCGCATGGTTAAGAGTGGCTAGTATGTGCTTGTTTGAATTCAGTTATGGGTGAACTGTCTGATTGTATTTTGTTTTTGTGGGTGCTGCTGCTGTTATTTCTTGATTGCTGTAGCTATTATGTTTGATTTGAGAGCCATTCTTTGTTGGATTGATGTGAATTATCTTTTGCCTGATGATGATCCACATTTTAATTGAACGGTTGTTTTGGTCTTCATCATAGCTTTTACACAGCATCCCCCCCCCTCTCTCTCTCTCTCTCCTGATATATGACTCCCTCGTCTTTAGAAAGTTCAGACCACAAACACTTGAAGGTGTTTTGTGTGTATATTTATTTATTTATTTATTTATGAACATATACCAGGTTCCGTGGGTGCTGTGTAAAAGCTGTTGCTGAATACCAATACCGTGAACCGTGCATGATATTAGAACAGCTATGAGATCTGAGGGCACTCTTTGAATATCATGGATATTCTATGGTAATGTCAAAGGTGTATTTGATATCGCGCCAAGACATGTTCTAGTCCAATAAACTTGAACGAGAGTAATTTTTGGCAAAAATATCACTTGGGAGTTTACTTATTTTCGGCCAAAGGACTTTCAGGAGTTGTTTACCTCAAGCCTCATGCTGAAAGGATCAGCTGCGTTGTTAAATCTGTCATTTTGCCTATTTTGAAGTAAGAATGTGGTTGGAATGCAGTCTTCCACAGTAAAACAATGTGTCATGTCTGATAGTATTTTACGAATATAAATATAAGAAAAATTAATTAATAAATTTTGGAAGCAATGTAAAAAATAAATAAATGTATTAAATAATTTATCATTTAAAGAACTGGAAGAAAAGAAAATAAACATAAATAGATTAACAAAAAGTGAAAACAAAGTATAATAATTGTAGATAGTATAGTAAGATACATATAATATATTCTTACATCTAAAGTATTAACATGTATATTCAAAAATATGTTTAAATCATATTTCTTTAATTTTTAACTAATGTATATGTTTGATTTTTATTTTTTAAGATTTAATGTTTGATTCAAGTATCTTTAATATTTTATCATCTATTATTATAGATTTTTATCAAATATTATTTAGGAGAGGCCGATTGGTAATGATGGTTTTGTTTTTGTTTTTTACTAAATTTGTTTTTTGTCCGTCTATTTTTTAATTTGAGTATTAAAAACAAATTATCATTTATTTGGGGATAATTTTTAATTTGAGTATTAAAAAAAAATTATCATTTATTTGGGGATAATTGAATATGTTTTAAAAGTTATACTTTCTTTGGTTGTTAAAAGTGAATTATTTATTTTGACAGTTTTACGGTATTTAGTCATATCTTGAAGTTTGAAATAATATAATTAAATGGTTTAATTTTTAACAGATAGAGGGAATTATTAAATTTAAAATGTCTAAATATTTATATTAAAATAATTGATTAAATATTATTAAATAATAAAAATAAATGTATGTATTTTTATAGGAAGGAGAGAGTATCAATTAAAAAAGAATATAAAGAAACAAAAAAATTGACAAAAAATAAAAAAACTGAAAATGATAATGGAAAATGAAAAAAAATAAAAAAAATAACTATTGTTCATTTTGAGTGCACAATATAACCAATACACTATATAAAACACTCAAAATACTATTTATAATCTAAAATCAAGTTGATAAATGTATATATTATGTAAATAGGGTAAGCTCACGAGGCTGGCTAGCTAATTGAATCTGTTGGCACTCCATATGATCTCAAACACAATTATTAATAGTGGAGTACCTAGCCTACCATTACCTAATTCCACATGCGTCTAATTAATCACTTCCTAATTAATCACATGTCTTCTTTTCTGCCTTTATTCAATCATGTCAAAGCCCCTAGCTAGTATTCGTAGTTTATACATTATGTGATCTATGTTGTTATTTTTAATTTTATTATATAGAGTGCGCTCGACCACCTTTCTTTATAAAAAATCAATCGATTTTTAATTTTTTTCTCCTAGTTACTCTCTATCTTTCTTCTCTCAAATTTAAATACCCTCCACTTTTTTGTCGAAACGTTGCAGCTTGAACATATTCATATTTTCTCCGTTTTAGAATTATTAAAATATTTTTTTATTATTTTAAATTACAGTGTTTGACTCAAAATTTAATTAAGAAAAATAGTGAAAAAAATTGGAAAAAAAAATATCTAGAAAGATTTGATTGTAAATTATGAGAAACATATGAATTATTTAACTTCACATGTTTATGATTTTATAAAAATTAGTTATAGATTAAATATTATGAAAATAGTAAAGAAATGTTTCAATATTTCTGATGAGACGAATGGAGTATATAGATTAAGATTATGTTTGATTATTAATTCATTTATATAAAAATTTCATTATTACTCTCTTCCAAATCCATTCACATCTCTCACAATCAATTCTCTAAATTTTTTGAGTGAGTGTATTTGTAAGAAGAAAAATAGACTAAAATAAATAAAAGTGCAAAAAAATAATTTCATTGAGACAATTTTTTTTAACCTTGTGATAATACATTTAAGAAGTAGAAATTATTATTGTAGATAAATTGAACTAAATTTGAATTCTAGTGTAGAATGTGTCTCTGCCTTATGGACGTCCGTAGGGTTTCTGCTGGTATCAATCGCCATTGACGTTGTCGTTTGTTGGATTGGCGCAAGCGGAGGCCTTGTCCTCTTTCTCGATTGTTGGAATCATTCATGTGTCTTCCCTGGATCTAGGGTTTTTCACATCGCTAATCGCATCTTCCCTGGAGTGTTGTCGCCGCTTGGCTCTTCTCTCTCACGCAGCGGATCGGGGCCGTCAGTCATCGATCGTACTCGCTGGTGATTTCGTTCGTCCACAAAGTGCCTGGCGTCTTCCGATTCCATAGAGGCTACTTCGTCCCTTGCTCGGCCTGATTGGAGGGACTCCCAAGCTGGTGGTATATTGGGGTGCCTCCAGATGTGGGTTGGGATGGACCCGCCAGCGGCCTTGGTTCTGGTCGGCTGGCGATGGCATTTGTGCCGGTGGCTATTGCTATCAGTTTGACTTGAAGTTTTTGTTATATGCTGGGAAGGCGCTCTAAGAATCAATTTTGATCGTGGGATCCGTTGGGTTTGGTAGGTTTTTTAGGGGATTAGGTGTTGACAGGTACAGGGCGAAAATATGGTGTTTGGAGCATGTTGGGATTAAGTGGGAAGGATGGTTGGGGGGTGCAAGCTAGCCCGAGTGGGAGCTTGCACCGATGCGCAGGAAGAGATGCGGGAATCGGCAGGGAGGGACAATGTTCCATGCCTGACTCCATGAGTTTGGTGAGCGCAAATGGTTGGGGTAACAAGTCTGCATCACTCATTCGCTATTTCTATTGGACTTGGTTTTATCAGATGATGGATAGGCAGTGTTGGTTTCTAGTATTATATGTGCAGGTGGTGTCGCTTGAGTGCTTGTGTTTTCCGGGAATCCTTGTAAAAATTAAACTTTCTCAGGTACGCTTTGCGTGGTTACAGTGGAGGAGGACGGATGTCTCGAGCAGGTTCGTGGATGTTGTGGAGGGATACTTACATAGATCCATATGGCAGTTGGAAATGACATATTCTCATTGGCATCACTACGGATATTGTATCATAAATTGGCCTTGCTTTACTGTTGCTTTGGTGATCCTACTATTATTCCTGTTTCTTATTTTGCTCTTATTGGCTTTACGCGTCTGGGGCTATAGAATTTATTATCATGCTTTGGTCTTCTATGTAGTCTTAAGTTATCGGGAGAGTAGTTTTGCTTATGCTTATAACCTGCCAAGAGCTCTAGAGTTTATCGGGGTTTTATCTCTGCTTAATTTGTTTATCCAACATAAGGCTATTTGCGAGGGAATGAATAGACATTCCATTTAAAAAATAAAATAAAATTGAATTCTAGAGATTCTGTCTTTTATATATATATAGAGAGAGATTAATATTGTGTTTCATCATTAATCCATTTATATAAAAATTGCATTATTACCCCCTCCTAAATCCATTCACATCTCTAACAAGTGTATTTGTAAGAATAAAAATAGACTAAATTAAATAAAATTGCAAAAAAATCATTTCATTAAGACAAATCTTTTTAACCTTGTGATAATACATTTAAAATGGATAAATTATTATTGTAGATAAATTGAACTAAATTTGAATT
>JBBYHH010429104.1:0-20026 GCA_038382905.1 Daphne laureola
CTAGTTGACTCGGCTCTGTAGTATAGCTGCATGCATATACATCGGTTGAACTTATATTTTGTGGAACTCCGCACCAGCATATTGGGCGGAAGTTCCTATTTGATGTATAACGATATATTTGTTATTCACCGCGCGATATTTCTTTTAAAAATCTATAACGACGCATTAGTAATTAACTAAAGGAAATTTTTTAATTGGGCAGTTTTTGGAAACCGAAACTCTGATGAACTCCGTTCTGACGTCGCCATCCGCAATAAGAGTAAATCCGCTTCCGCATAAGCGATCACGACGGAAGGTGGTGACATTATGGATACAACCCATCGTACTGGCTACGTTACGGAAGGTAAATTGACCGTTACCGCCGCTTTTCCGGCCCTATGTCCGCTTCCGTCGGGCTGTGTAAGGAGGGGGTAGTGACAACTTTCACCAGCAAGTGTCGCATGTTGAACAATGAACTGCCACTAGCAAGTGTTGCCATCTTCATTAAAGGGCAGCAGTTAGTGGCGGCACTACTGTCACCCTAAACATCCGCCACCTGCTCCCCAATTACACCATTTTCAATTCAGTCCTCCACTTTTGTCCTTAGTACAATTAGGTCATCTAGCGACTATTCTTGATTTTAACTTCGTTGGACCCGAGATTTCACACTTTGACACATAACAATATATTCTCCATCTTGGGCCCGTGAGTGTTATGGATTGAGCTCTTTTTCACCTCTGCATTGTTGCACCTATATAATATAAAAAATAAAAGGTAACATTTGTTTTTGACAATCAAACTAAGCACAAATGACGAGTTTATTACCTTAAACACCCTAGAATTTTGTGAGTGTTTGCACAATAAACACTTAGATCATAAGTGCATTTTCACCATTCTTTCATTAATTTTAACCTTAGACCATTATCTTAAATACAAATTACCCCCTATACTTTATAATTTGTACATTTAACACTCACACTTTTATTTATTAATAAATACACCACCAGTTCATATTCTTCGACGACCGCCCTCTCTCCTTGACTCCCCCACTACACCTCCCTTCCTCTTTCTCAAATTCCCCTCTCCAACAACCACTCTTCTCCCTCACAACCTCAACGTCCACCATAAACACTACTGCACTTTCCCTCTCATCCACCACTTCATCCTCCTCCCTAGACGCAAAATCCACCTCTCAGCCTGTATCCCTTGACTTCCTCTGCCAACACCTTGCAGTGCAAGACTTCCGTAAGCTGAATGAGGAGACTTGCCACCTGCGAACCTGCCCAGAAACGCGGGTATGTCTTCTTCTACGAAGTGTAGTTCATCTTCATCACGAACCTCAAGGCCAATGATGACGTGTGGCGAGAACACAACAACAGGTTCGGGTACACCGTGTTTATGGTTAGGATTTTGCTATGGATGGTGTAAGTGATGATGGACAAATCAAGCAATCAACCAATCAAATGCCTTTATAAACACCTCATTAGCCCTAACTATGTCAATTGTAGTGTAATGACCCTAAATGAGGGATCGAACCCAAGAGAATCGGAGCACCTAGAGTATAGATATGCAATGCGTGTCTCTAATCTACTATACAATGCAATGAACAACAAGAAGGATGATAAAGATCAAGGTGTGAATGCAAATGCGAGCAAGAAAGTGAATGAAACACACGGAGGGGAATGAAGACAACACTTGTGGAGTTCAACAATGGGTTATCAAAGTGCATCGTGCATCTTAAAGATCATGCATGTGCTACTAATCTTGTGTTTTAGAGGTACGCTATCTCTAACTCTACCAATTGACAATGAAGGTTATCTCTAACTCCCCGTAATCAATCATCCAATCCGTTAGGATCAGAACATAAGGTATTTGATATCATAAATACACATACAACCTAAACTACTACGAATTACTAAGAGACATGGAAATCTAACTACCATAACTAAATCCATACATCAATTCAGTCAGGGTTCATGCAAGCAATTATATTCATGTTCGAGGTGAGTTACGATAATCGATATGCTCCCCTCTCGGGCACCGTAGACCATCGCTCTAATGAGTCTTCACCTCCTAACCACTCTCGTGGTCTAAGGGTGATCACTCTGAGGTATTAGAGCACCTAACTTATGCCACCAATAGACTAATTTGGGTCCTCTCGGACTCCAACTTCATCTACCAATCGATCTATGGGGTCTATGTCAATCGAAGCCTTCTCGGACATTCGATCAAACACCTAGGTGATCAGCAAACGTGCATACTATTATTGTAAAACTCTCACGGAAATCAATATCAAACAATCAAACATGGAAACAGCTTACTTGCACCCTAAGCTAGACATAAACTAAGACATAATATCTCTAACTCTATCAAAGATATATATAAACATGGACAATATTCAATAGAAACTAAAAAGATGAAATAGAAGTAGAGTAAGAGTATATTTCACCCATAAATTGAAGATCCACAAGCTAGAGCTTCAACCCCTATGAACTTTGGATTGAAGGCTTTAAACCCTAGCCTCCAATGAACAATTTCCCCCAAATTCGTAGGTCTCAAAGAATATCCATAAAACTAACCCTAAATGATCTTTATATACTAATCCTAATGTCCTAAATGACCCTAAGATTAATGGTCATCTAAAGCTACTTAAAAAGGGTAAAAAATGGTCTAAAATGGCTTCACGATTTGGATAACTAGTAGATAACACTGCTAGGAATTTATTATCGAGAGAAAAAATTCCTAAAATAAGGAGGGATAATTGTTGTGACCCTGACTTCGGTCAGAGCCACAACAGGAAGTTAGAAAATATAAGAAAAAACTTAAGTGAAAAATGCTAGAAAAATGGGGTAAATTTAAACTTTTAGAAATAATTAGAGCACTAGCTTGTAAATTAAGAAAGGACCAAAGTGTAACAGTATAAAGTTAAAATATTTATTAGTAAATAAAGTGAAGTGACTAAATTGCTAACATAAGAAGAATTAGTAAGCAACTTGAAAAAGAAGAAAAGAGAAGCTAGTGACTAAATTGTAAGTAATAAAAAAACATTACACAAGAATAATTGGCTAATATGAAAATTAGTATTAGGAATGGGGTTTATTTGATATTAGTTAATAAGAAAGAGGAGTAGTTTAATTATTGAATAAATGAAGAAATAGAACCTGATTAAAAGAAAAAGAAAGACAGAAGAGGCCGACGCTTCAGGGTATTCTTCATTCTTCTTCTTCGTCTTCTCGACCCGATGCCAAGGAGGATCGATCAAAAGCCATGGGAAACACCTCTGCTAGCTTGCCTTGATGACCGATGGCGAGGGTTGGCGCGGCGACACCGGGATGACACCAACAACTGCCTTCTTTCACCTCGACAGTGCGATGCGAGCAGGAGAGCAGCGGGGTTGTGGACGGCGGTGGCGCGTGGAAAGCCTCCCAACGAACTACGGTGATCCGTGAGCTTCTACCATCAAGATGAGTGATTTCCTCTATTTAATTTAAGTTTCATGTTAAATTTTCGCATCAAAATCATGAATTTCCTTCTTTGACCGATTCTGTTTTGTGCGTTTTTCCTCTTCTTCTTTTCTTGAGTCAGTAGTCTGATTTATCACTTGGTTTTCTAATTAACTAGTAGCCAAGAGTGTGCGTCTTATCTGATTTGTGTTGTTATTTGACACCCAAATGGTTTGGCCGATTTCCTGTGCTGACCAATTCCCACTGCTTCCTTTTTCTTAGTTAGTTATTCTTTAATTACCCTTGCTCTTATCCTGGAAGAATGTTTATTTACTGTATTTGTTTGTTTAATTTAATAGTAGCAATTCTTGATGAGCTTAATAAATGGTTGTTGTAACTTGGAAGTTTCGGTTTGTCCATGGAGGTCGGACTATAGAACTGTGAGTGGTTCTACCCTGTGTGAGCATGATGTGTTTAATAAAACTGGAACATGTTAGTTTTACTCTTATTGTGATAGTCCAATCTGTTAGTCTTGGGTAATAATGCTTTAATAAGCATGACTTACACTAATTCTATTTAATTAAGATAATGGTAGTAAACTTCACATAATGGTATTAATTTAGCTTGCAGTCTCGCTTAGTCTTAGATCAAGTAGTAGAATGTGTCTTATTATTGATTTCTTAATCTACTCTTCCTTTACTTGATTTAGAAGTATTTAACATTCATCTAATCCTCATCTATCTTCTTTGCATATGAGTCCATATGTATGGAGGAGGAAGATGGCTTACTGAAATAAGGAAAGGAAGGCTACCGCTCTTGACCCAAACCCTACCGCTATGATAAGTGGTAAGATGATGCAAGAATAAAGCACGGGTGCTCGGTTAGACAATCTAAACTCAATAGAATACTTGTAAGTTAGAAAATACTATAGAAGAGAATTTACATCTCATTGCTGGGTCTGAGACCCTTTCTGGCCGGTTGAGGTTATGAACACGTCAGCCATCTCTGCTTGTCTTGTTTATTGATCTTCCTTGCTGGTATTTCATGAGTTGCTGCTATGACTAGATGTCTAGCTTCTACGATTATGAATCACTTTTCATATTTCATGCATAAACTCCATGTTCATCATACTATTCTACATTTCTCACAACACATGCATAAAAGGAACACTAACTAGTACCAAGTCTAGGTTCATGGACATTTCATCATGATAACTTGCATTATCAGCATGTTGTTTACTTGACTAGTCTCCTGATGTTATTTGTGCTAGATCATTGGTGTGTTTGTCTGGCTTGGATATGTGCGGTTTCTGTTTGGTGTAGGCATGTTTGGGGGAATGGTTTATAGCTAAGTGGCTGCATAGCTTGAACATTTCACCTCATGCCATTCACTTGACCAACATGTCCCCTGGACTAGGAGATTATGATTGGAACCCAAAAAAACGACACATCACTTTCCATCCCATACATGCCATACTGCCATGTTCTGTACGCACGCCATGTTCATCCCTCATGTGCTGCCAGTGGTTAAATTAGTATCATGTGAGGT
This sequence comes from Daphne laureola, assembly GCA_038382905.1. Taxonomy (NCBI): domain Eukaryota; kingdom Viridiplantae; phylum Streptophyta; class Magnoliopsida; order Malvales; family Thymelaeaceae; genus Daphne; species Daphne laureola. The sequence continues at coordinate 4,971 of JBBYHH010429104.1, forward strand.
TGTTTCCCTTCTTTCTTTTCACGCGAGTAACAACTTTCATGTATTCTGTTGCTGTCCATATTTGAACCCCTGAAATGTTCCCGACCCCTGTATGCTAAACTACTAAAAGAAATCTAGGATAAAAACACATAGCAACCAGCCCCTAGGATGAACCTGCTTTTATTACTAATATGTTTAACAAGTGTGCAGAGCGTAAGAAATGTAGCGTAGCTATAAAACCAACCCAGGGGCTGGAGCTGGAGCAAAAGCAAGATAGAAGACAAAGCCATAGTGGGGAACATCATCGCTCTTACCAGAGTACTCACTTGGATTCCTTCTTATGAAAGGACCCACTCAACTCTTTCTTACCAAGGACCCTCTTGAGTCTCCGATAAGAAGTTTCACTTTCCTCACGGGAGTGCTACCCACTCCTGTAAGTACTTCGAAGCCTTTTCTTCTCTTTCTTTTTTTTCCTTCGTAAGTTACTTAGTTAGCCTATAAATTATTATGCTCGTTACTCATTCCCCTTAATATAACTTGAAGCGAATCTGGTGACATCTCAAATCTGGAAGGGATATACGAGAAAGAAGGCTCGGAGACTGAAGAGAGGAACTGCGGAGAGATTCGAAGACTTAGACTATATTAGGCTTGTAAATGGTTTTGTACTAGTTTTCCTTTATTTTTCTTTCCTTTTCTTCCAACACACTTACTTAAAACCTTAAATCTGTAATAAAGATCTTAAGAGTTGTGATTGCAAATCCAGCTATCCGACTACCAGATTTGGGGTCACAACAGTTGGTATCAGAGCCTGAGGTTTTAGTAAGTGCGCAAACTTTTGAAAGTTTTCGAAAGAGTTTCCAAAACTTTCTTCTGCTAGTCTACAGTTACTTGCGGTGAATGGTAAAGGTCAGCTTGCTACTTTCAAGTACCAAAAGGTAAATACACTTCCACTATCTCTGAGGTTCAATTCTTACTTCTTTTGCAAGGAGTTTGAAGACTAACATTTTGTCTTGTGTTTGACCGAGTACGATTGTACCAAGCCATTTTCAGGAACAAAGATTTTTTATCACAAAAGATCTAGCAACTTAGTAAATGATGCAGACATAAGGAATGAAATGAATGTCAATGGACACTTCTGAGACTATCGAGGTTGGTAAAAGGTAACTGCTTACTAATGTATGTATTCTAAACTTGACTTTATTTTCTGCAAGTCATAGGTACCTAAGTCGTTGCAACGGGTTAGGTTTTGTGAGCAATTGGGAGTAAAGCCACTACCCATTACTGTTAACCCTATTGAATTTGGGTTGCTTGACTATGAAATCCTGAGTACTGGCCAATTGGTGACTGCTAGTTCATAGTTGCAGCTATGAGTTAGAGGTGCACGACTAGGGCTAGCGGGAAGTATTACCCCGTGAAAATGTGGTACTGAATCACAAGATGTCAATCACTTAAGTCTGGTGAGTCTTAGATGTTTCAGAGTCGTTGTCTGTGAGTGCTTGAGATTCTTCGGGGGTTGTGGGATGTGAGTCTGTCAGTGTCCGAGTCTGTCGAGCGTCTGTCAGTCTTCTTGAGTCGTGGTTGACACCCACTGATTAATTTGTCCGATGGTATTGAAACAACTGAGTCGTGTTCCGAAGACTGACAAGACTGAACAGAATGTATAGATAGTATCGTATATAAATACTTGTCTATTTGCAGAGGAGCTTCAGAATAGATAAATGTAGTGTATAACTGTCATAACTACTAGATAGCACTGCTAGGAATTTATTCTCGAGAGAAAAAATTCCTAAAATAAGGAGGGGTGATTGTTGTGACCCTGACTGGCGTCAGAGCCACAAGAGGAAGTGAGAAAAGATAAGAACAAACTTAATTGAAAAATGCTAGAAAAGTGGGGTAAATTTAAACTTTTAGAAATAGTTAGGGGACTAGCTTGTAAATTAAGAAAGGACCAAAGTATTAAAATACTTGTTAGTAAATAAAGTGGAGTCACTAAATTGCTAAGTTATGAAAAATTAGTGAGTAAATTGAAAAGGAAGAAAAGAGAAGATAGTGACTAAATTGTAAGTAATAAAAAAACATTACACAAGAATAATTGGCTAATATGAAAACTAGTATTAGGAATGGGGTTTATTTGACATTAGTTAATAAGCAAGATGAGTAGTTTAATTATTGAATAAATGAAGAAATAGAATCTGATTAAAAGAAAAAGAAAGACAGAAGAGGGCGACGGTTCAGGGTATTCTTCATTCTTCTTCTTCGTCTTCTCGACCCGATGCCAAGGAGGATTGATAAGAAGCGATGGGAAACACCTCTACTAGCTTGCCGTGATGACTGATGGCGAGGGTTGGCGTGGCGACACCGGGACGACACCAGCAACTGCCTTCTTTCACCTCGGCAGTGCGATGTGAGCAGGAGAGCAGCTGGGTTGTCGACGGCGGCGGCACGTGGAGATGCCTCGGCTAGCTTCTACCATCAAGATGAGTGATTTCCTCTATTTAATTTAAGTTGCATGTTAAATTTTCGCATCAAAATCATGAATTTCCTTCTTTAACCGATTCTGTTTTGTGTGTTTTTCCTCTTCTTGTTTTCTTGAGTCAGTACTCTGATTTATCACTTGGTTTTATAATTAACTAGTAGCCAAGAGTGTGAGTCTTATTTGATTTGTGTTGTTGTTTGATACCCGAATGGTTTGGCCGATTTCCTGTGCTGACCGATTCCTACTACTTCCTTTTTCTTAGTTAATTATTCTTTAATTACCCTTGCTCTTATGCTGGAAGAATGTTTATTTACTGTATTTCTTTGTTTAGTTTAATAGTAGCAATTCTTGATTAGCTTAATAAACGGTTGTTGTAACTTGGAAGTTTCAGTTTGTCAATAGAGGTCGGACCATAGAACTGTGAGTGGTTCTACCATGTGTGAGCATGATGTGTTTAATAAAATTGAAACTTGTTAGTTCTACTCTTATTGCGATAGTCCAATCTGTTAGTCTTGGTTAATAATGGTTTAATAAGCGTGACTTACACTAATTCGTTTTAATTAAGATAATGGCAGTAAACTACACACAATGGTATTAATTTAACTTGCAGTCTCGTTTAGTCTTAGGTCAAGTAGTAGAATGTGTCTTGTTATTGATTTCTTAATCTACTCTTGCTTTACTTGATTTAGAAGTATTTAGCATTCATCTAATCCTCATCTATCTTCTTTGCATATGAGTCCATATGTATGAAGGAGGAAGATGGCTTACCGAAGTAAGGAAAGGAAGGCTACCGCTCTTAACCCAAACACTACCGCTACGATAAGTGGTAAGATGATGCATGAATAAAGCATGGATGCTTGGTGAGACAATCTAAACACTATAGAATACCTGTAAGTTAGAAAATACTATAGAAGAGAATATGCATGTCATTGCCGGGTCTGAGACCATTTCTGGCCGGTTAAGGTTATGAACACGCCAGCCATCTCTACTTGTCTTGTTTGTTGATCTTCCTTACAGGTATTTCATGAGTTGCTGCTATGACTAGATGTCTAGCTTTTACGATTATGAATCACTTTTCATGTTTCATGCATAAACTCCATGTTCATCATACTATTCAACATTTCTCACAACACATGCATAAAAGGAACACTAACTAGTACCAAGTCAAGGTTCATGGACATTTCATCATGATAACTTGCATTATCAGCATGTTGTTTACTTGACCAGTCTCCTGATGATACTTGTGCTGGATCATTGGTATATTTGTCTGGCTTGGATATGTGCGGTTTTTGTTTAGTGTATGCATGTTTGGGGGAATGGTTTATAGCTAAATGGCTACATAGCATGTACATTTCACCTCAGGCCATTCACCTAACCAACATGTCCCCTAGACCAGGAGATTATGATTGGAACCCAAAACAACCACACATCACTTACCATGCCATACACGCCATACTGCCATGTTTTGTACGCACGCCATGTTCATCCCTCATGTGCTGCCAGTGGTTAAAGTAGTATCATGTTAGGTTGTTTTCCTTCTTTCTTTTCACGTGAGTAATTTTCATGTATTTTGTTGCTATCCATATTTGAACCCTTAAAATGTTCCCGACCCTTGTGTGCTAAACTACTAAAAGCAACGTAGGATAAAAAAAAATAGCAACCAGTCCCTAGGATGAACCTGCTTTTATTACTAATATGTTTAACAAGTGTGCGGAGCGTAAGAAATGCAACATAGTTGTAAAACCAACCCGAGAGCTGGAGCTGGAGCAAGAGTAAGATAGAAGAAAAATCCATAGTCGGGAATGTCCTCGCTCTTACCAGAGTACTCACTTGGATTCCTTCTTACGCAAGGACCCACTCTTCCCTTTCTTACCAAGGACCCTCTTGAGTTTCCGATAAGAAGTTGCAATTTCCCTACGGGAGTGCTAGCCACTCCTGTAAGTACTCCGAACCTTTTTCGTCTCTTTCTTTTCTTCCTTCGTAAGTTACTTAGTTAGCCTATAAATTATTATACTCGTTACTCATTCTCCTCAATATAACTTGAAGGGAACCTGGTGAAATCTCAAATCTGGAACGGAGATACGAGAAGGAAGGCTCAGAGACTGAAGAGAGGAGCTGCGGAGAGACTCGAAGACTTAGACTCTATTAGGCTTGTAAATGGTTTTGTACTAGTTTTCCTTTCTTTTTCTTTCATTTTCTTCCAACACACTTACTTAAAACCTTAAATCTGTAATAAAGATCTTGGGAGTTATGATTCCAAATCCAAGTATCTGACTGCCAGATTTGGGGTCACAACAATAATGATGACTGGTGAGTGTAAAAACACGCGCACATTTTTGGGGTATTTAAGATGCAATTGTCATTATTTATGCCTATTTTATCATATCATTAGTGTGTTTTATATATTTTTCCTATCTCTTGCAGGATGCACAATATTGATTGAGGTGAAAGCCAATTCAAAAGAGCTTAAATTGGAAGCTTGGATGAAACTAGCAAAGTGTGAAGCATTAAAGATCATTTTGAGCTACATTAGAGAAGTTGAGTCCAAGAGAAGAATTGTGACGGTCAAATTGCACATTTTGCTAAGTTACAGAGCCAAATCAGGTGATACTTTATGCCACTTCAAGGTGCTAGTTTGGTGCCTCAAAGTGGCGCCACATAGAAGCCTTGGTGCCACTTCAAGGTGGGGGTTTGGTGCCTCAAAGTGGCGCCACCCAGGAGTCAAATTTGTGTTGAAATTCTCTGACGCATTAAAACTTTATAAGTTGGTATTTCTACTCATTACAACTATAATAGTAGTTGTGAGTAAAAAGGCAGAAGAAGAAATCATTAGGGCACCTTTTATTAAAGTAAAGATATTTTGATAAAAGTGCATTAATGAGTTTAAAAGAGTTTAAATATGTGAAATAGAATAGTATGAAATTATTATGTATAATTTCAATCCTTATTTTGTATCTATTTTTACATTTAGATATTTTTATCAAAGTATAAGTATTTTGGTAATTTTGGTATAAGATTTATGTACCTTGTACCATTGAATAACTCCATTAAGGTTATATTATGTATATAGCCAATTTTTGTAATTATTTTAAGGTAAATAGTTTATTTATCTTAAGTGATAAATGACTGGTGAAAATGAGATGAATGAGAAGCCATGGTAGGCTTTAAGGTTTAGTGGAAACCTTAAAGGCTTAGTGAAAAGTTTAAAGGCTTAGTGGAAACCTTTATGATTTTTAGTAATGACATTATTCTAAAGACCATTTTCCTCACCTATAAATAGTGAGTGAAATGACCATTTAGAATACATTTTTGCCTCACATATTCTTCTTCTTCTTCCTCAACTTTTGCGCCATCTTCATGGGTTTTTTTAGGTGATTAAGTGTGAAATTATAAAGTGTTCCTTTCAACACTTCTTTCCTCTTCTCTTGGTAGCCACTCTCTTGTCCGTTCATCTCCTCCTCTTTCTTGGTGAAAGAACCTTCTTCCTCATCGCTTCATCCACCATCAACAAGCAAGGAAATGAGCATATGTTTTTAAGAGCAAGGAATTGTAAATTCCTTAAGCTGTTTCCAAGGTGAAAGGTACTAAGAATTTCGGCCTCCCTTTATTCATTTTGTGATTTATCTTCTTTGTATTTTCTTATAGAAAATGAACATGCTTCTTGTGAGATATCATGTCTTTAATCTTGTATATAATCTTGAACTTGTATGAACATGAACATGTAATTAACAATCTTAAAGGTCTTAAATCTTCACCGGCCTCCTTAGGATGTCCTTTAGGGGAAAATATTTTTTTACCGTGATTGGGTCTCCTTGAATTGCCTTTTGTAAGGGCGGGTAATTGGCCTCCGCTCCTTGGAGGGTGTGGCTGGCATAGTATACTAGCCACTGTGTGTCGCCTTCCTATTTTACGAGAACTGAACACACTACATTGTTTGTGGTGGAAAGACATATAATTAGGGGGTCTCCTAGTTGTGGACACTTCAGTGTGGGAAATGATTCGAGGTGTGCCTTGAGTGCCTCGAAGGCTGTCTCGCAGTCTTTGTTCTAGTGTGCAACCTTCTTCATTCAGAGCTGTTCCATAAAAGGCTTACTCGTGTCCCCTAATTTGGAGATAAAGCAGCCTAAGGTCGTCAGCCGACCCGTTAGCTGTTGGAACCCTTTTAAGTTTTTCGGGGCCTTCATGTTGGTAATGGTTGTTATCTTTTTCAGATTAGCATCGATCCCCCAGTTGGAGATCATGTATCCCAGGAATTTGTCTGCCCTTATCCCGAAGACACATTTCTTTGAGTTCAACTTTATGTTATACTTCCTTAGAGCCCTGAAGGTCTCTTCCAAGTCCCTCAAGTGTTCCTCGAAGGCCATATTCTTGACAATTATGTCATCTACATATGCATCAAGCTTGTGTCCGATCTGTCCGGCGAAGACTCTATTCATCAGCCGTTGATAGGTGGCCCCGACATTCTTAAGTTCGAAAGGCATCCGGACATAGTAGTATACGACTTCCCAAGTGGTGAAGGCCATTTTGAAGGCATCCTCTGCATCCATGAATATCTGCTAATAGCCACTATAAGTGTCCATGAACGATAAGATACAGAATCCTGAGGTGGAATTTACTAGTTGGTCGATCGTGGGGAGGAGTCTTTTGGACACCATCGATTGACCCCCTTGTAGTCCACGCATAATCTCCAATCACCGTTCTCTTTATCGGCAAGAACGATGTTGAATAACCACTCAGAGTAATGAATCTCTTTTATTATATTGACATCCAAAAGTTTTTTGCCTCGGCCCTACCATCCCTACACTCGGAGGCCATAGGTCGAATCCTCTGTTTAACAGGTTTAAATCCTGGGAATACATTCAGTTGATGAGAGATAATTGAGGGGTCGACCCCAGGAAGGTCTTCGGATCCTCATACGAAGATGTCGATATTAGCCGAGAGAAGATGGATGAGTGTTGTCTGCTCTGCCTCTGGAAGGTCTGAGCCCACCTTGAACTTCTTTCCTGGTGTCACTTCTATCTCAATGAACTCTGCTGAGAGGTTAGGGTCTGAAGCTTCAGATTCTTCACCCTTGTTCCCGGCCTTCTCAGGATCCTTTGGTTGTTTGGGGGTCATACATTTCGGGACGGTTGGAGGTTCTGCCAGAGTGTTGACATAGTTTGCTCATGATAGGTTCTGGTCCACCAAGATGGTTGCGTCATCACGAGGGTGGTCAAGTCCATGGTTAGCATCTGAACATCACAACGAATGTGAAACTCGACCTGAGCCGGTCATCCCAAGATTGCATTGTATGGTGACGAGACATCTAGAATGATGAAGTCTAAGTATGTAGAGTAACAGTCGAGGGTGCCATCCGCCCTCATGCCGACGAGCATCAGTGGCAAATAGATGATTCCCTAGGTGGCTATTAGCTCCCTACCAATGTCGTAGGTGGGTCCCTTAACTTCTCTAACAAGGTGGAGAGGTATCGTAAGCTTCTTAAGGGCCAGGGCGAACAGTACGTTCGCGTTTACCCCTGTGTCCATGTAGATGCACTTCACATCCCAGCCCACGATCCTCGCCGTGAAGACCAATGGGTCCGAGTAGGGGACCATGACCTCCGATTTTTCATGTCGATTTATCTTACCAAAGATCGCATTGTCCATCTGGTAGATTTCACGGGTGTAGCAATTTCGAACCGCCGAACCTTCTGACGTAGTTATCATGTGTATGACCCCTGCTATAGGTGGTGGAAAATTGTTGTTTCGATGAGGGCTGCCACGTAACGGACTCATGTGCCTCCGTGCGTGATCCCTGTCATCATGATCTCTCTTCCGTCCCCTTGGTTGCTCTTTACAGGGGGCTTGGTGGTCCACTAAGAACTCCTTCAGTTTTCACTGGGAGATCATGTCCTGGATGAGTCGCTTCAGGTTCTAGCAGTTCTCCATATCGTGACCATTGTCCATGTGGTAGTTGCAGTATTTGTTCGACCTCTTTGCTCCTGATAATGGTGCATTATTGATATGTTTTTACCTCCATACGCATGCTATTATTAAAGTTTTTTAGTACTTAGTGTGGACGTAAGTGTACTTTTGTAGGTATTCCATATCAGGTGCAAAAAGGGAAGAAGTTCAAGGAAAGAGGTGGAAATTAGCTTCAGGTGAAGTTAAGGCGAGCCAGAGCACAATGCCAGGCGATCGCCTAAATCTAAAGAAGAAGATGGGTAGGGGGCCAAACGAGCCTCAGGCAAGCCGCAACACAACGCCAGACGATCGCGTGACCCTAGGATGCAAAGTGGCAGGAAGCCAGGCGATGCGCAGGCGACGCCAGTACACAACGCCAAGCGATCAACTGGCATCAAAGTTCAAAATTGCCAGGAGGCCAATTGATGCACAGGCGACGGGCTGCACAAGGCCAGAAATCACCTGGCCGCCGACCTTTATTTTTAATGCAGTTGAAATTCCCCAAAAAAGATAACCTTGACAAGTTTTACTCTGCAATTAGCGATTTTTATTCCCCAGAAACTCGTAGTTAGGGTTTTGGGACTTTTTCTCATCATCTTTCATCATTCTAGCTTGGACTCAAGTTGTGTTATGAAAGATTGAAGACTACAATACAATTTCTAAGCTTTTATATCTCTACTCTTTTTATTTTGTAATTATGTTCATCTCAATTGTGAAAATCAGTTTGAGCATGAATATGGAGTAGTTAATTCATCTCTTTGGTTGTTTAGGTAGTTGTATGATTGTTAGATGATGTAAATATATTTGGCTGATGATTATGTTTGATGAGTAACAATTTCTTGAGCTTTAAGAAGGGGTAGAAGATTTAGAAGAGCTATCTAATTCCCTACACTTATTGAGTGTTTGACGAAGTGCTTGAGAGAGTATTTCATTGAATTAACTATGGGAAATTGTTAGGTATCTTAGAATTATCTAAGAAGTTAATTAAGGGTATTAGGAGACTATAAGTGGGCAAACCTAAAGCTTCTATTAATGATGCGAGCGGAGAGATTCTATTCGGTCATCAATGGAGATGATAACTCTAGCCTAGTAAGTCAATCTCCTCCATCATTGCATGATTCTCAATCAGACATGTCATCTAGCATCGTCAACCCTAAACAACCAAGGAGACTTTTAGTCATTGATATTTATCAAAACAATTAAGCTTTATGGCATTATCCTAGCTTGATCATATTCTCATTTAGTTACTTGTTACTATTTGGATTTAATTGGGTTACGAATTCTTCATCACTTCATCATATCACAGTCATTCCAAATAAAAATACCAAAAATATTACGTTTAGGTGATTATCATTAATTGTCACTACAATCTCTTGGGTTCGATCTCACTCATCCCACTACAATTGCACACCTTACACTTGAGGGTGAGTTGGGCTTATAAATTATATTTGTCTAGTCCGATTTTCGATATAGGAATCCTCAAGCGGGAGTGGACCATGATTATTGTTGGAATTCCTTGGCACACCAAGAACTTTTTGAGGTGTTACTCCAGCTCAAAGGAGTGTAGCTGAATGTTAGCTCACTACAACTAAAAGTAGTTGTGAACTCAAGTTAGTTAAAGGTAACTAACCTCAGCTTATTTTTAAAAAGAAGAAGAAACCATTAAGGTACATTTTATCAAAATTAGTATATTTTGGTAAAAGTGCACTAATAAATTTAAAAGAGCTCAATTATATGAAATGAAACCAATTAGAACTATTTTGTGTAATTCCAACCTTATTTTGTAAATATAACCACCTTTAGCACCTTTTATCAAAGTAGAGATATTTTTGTAACTTTGGTACACTTATGGTACAAGGTGTATGCACCTTGCACCATGGGATAACTCTATTAAAGGAAATATATGTTATGGCCAATTTTTGGAAGAATTTATAAGGCATGAAAGGCTATTTATTTCAAGGAAATGAATAGGTTAGTGGATTACAAAATGAAGGGTCATGAGAGCTTAAATGGTGGAGTTATTAGTGTAAATCTATTATCCATTCCTCCATCTATAAATAGATTATAGGAATGGTCATTGTCTCACATACTTGTTCACATAATTCTTGCAATCTTCTTCTTCATCATCTTCTCTCAAATTGGCGTAAAATTGGGAAAATTCTTGGAGCATTAAGGGTGGATCAATATTGTGTCATCTTCAATAAAATCAACCTCTTGGTATCCCATCATATCCGCCCCTTCTCTTCATCTTGGTGGTCAAATGAGTCTTCTGTTGGAATTCTTGATGCACTAAGATCTTTTGAGATATACTTGAGCTCATGGAACTAAGTTTGAGCTCATAGGAGGCTATATGTAGCTCACCTAGCCTCATCTCAACTAGAAGTAGTTGGGCTTAGCTCACCACAGCTTGAGGTCAACTAAAAGTAGTTTCCATCAGCTCATCTAAGCTTAGTTTAGCTATAAGTAGCTAAATTCAGCTCATGATAGCTCAAGGGTAGATAGAAGTAGCTCCTTTTAGCTCAACTCTAGCTAGAAGTGGCTATACTTAGCTCAAGTTAGCTCATGCCAGCTCACTCCAGCTCACAAGAGCTAGAAGTAGCTTGGTACCAGCTCATCTTAGCTAGAAGTAGCTAAATCTAGCTCATTGTCAGCTCACTATAGCTAGAAGTAGCTATACTCAGCTTCACTATATCTAAAGTTAGCTAGAAGTAGCTAACTTCAACTCAAGTTAGCTGGAAGCAGCTAACCCTATCTCATGTTAGCTAGGAGTAGCTAACATTAGCTCACACTAGCTAAAATTAGCTAGTAATAGCTTAATTTAGTTCACAAGTAACTCACTCCAGCTCAAGTTAGCTAGTAGTAGTTAAACTCAGCTCAAGTGAGCTAGTCTTGATGAAGAAGTGACTTTTAGCTTAAGGTGAATTGAAAGGAGCTCAAGGGAGCTCAATCATATGTCTAATGATCATTTGGAATGCCTTTGTGACATTTCATCATGTTTGATTAGTGGTAACACCTAATGACACCCTTTTTAGTAAAAGTAGGGGTACTTTGGTAAAAGGGCATGTCAAAGTACAGGGTGTATCCACCCTACCACATGAGGTACACCTCTAGGGTGGTAACTACCTCATGTCCATCCTTAAGAGGCTGTTTTAGGAAAAGAGGTGCCTCGCAGGAAGATGCCATTTCGCCAAGAGGGATGGTTACCAAGTGTAGGAGGCCCTATTAGTGTACTAGGGGGGAAGTAACTTCCCTAGGCCAAAAGGGTGGAACGGTTCAGCCTAGAGTGGAGTTACAGCCACCCTTAACTCCCTCCTACTCATCTATAAATATATGGGAGGAGGGGCTGGCCTTACTACCATGAAATACACAAGTTTTGGTTACTTGTTCTTCTTCATCTTCATCTTCTTCCTCTCTTCATTTTGGCTGAAATTTGTGGAGCATTTTGGGTGGCCATTTGGTGTGTCTATTCCACACATCCAGCCCCTTAACATACCTTCAATTCATCCCTCTCCATTGAAGAAAATGTGCCAACACCATTGAAGAACTCAATGGTGAAATTCGTCCAACATCAAGAAGGAGTATACGTTTTCTAGGAGCAAGGATTTGCAATACTTAAGTTGTTTGTCCAAGCAAAAGGTTTGTATTTCGTCCCTATAATTCATACTCATATATCTTGTTCTTCCCTCTACTTAAATGCAAGAAAGAGGCATGATTAAATCAAAATACATCATGCTATATATATTCCACTACTAAAGTGAAATTTGGTGAACTTTTGTGCATGAAATGAGATTATAGAAAGATATAAAATCAACAGTAATGCATCCGAAACGCCATAGGATGACCATTCCAAAGTCCCAGGATTCAAAAGCCCTGGAACATTGCATTTAGGACATCAAAGGGGGGACATTCCAATCCCTCAGGCCACCAACAGATCATACATCTCATCTGGAGTCCTCCTAGTCGGCCAGACACTTCTGGGAGGACCTAATGGCCGGTAGGTCCTATCTCACAAAATATTCCAAAAAGGCCACCAAAGTTTAAGTCAGTAGCCCAGGAAAGGGGGCCCATTAAAAACACCCAAACCCATGTAGTTCGAATACACAGACATTCAACCCGATGAAGTGCCCTCAAGACAAAGCATCTTGATGGCCGTCCTCCTGGTCATTTCTGAAACGTGTCCTCTAACACCAGCTACCTCTTTCAAGGTAAATATTACAGATATGACACCCTATCAGAAAAGACTATATAAGCCAGCAGCATTTACTCATTAAAGGTAACTATTCACTCTGCCCTAGGTCTAGCACATTCTTCTTGCCTTATTCTCATACTGACGTAAGCATCAGAAGACCCTCCGCCAAAAAAAAGTCTGGCATGATCTATAGATTATGTCACTTGTGCAGACTCCCCTACTCCGGGAAGGCATGGAATCAGTTATGACCAAGACTAAAGACCAGAGGCTCAAGACCATGGTGTTCCCCACCAACGGGCTGTCACCATCTATGTCCCTACTTTGTGTAATCATGCCTTATCATTAATGAAATACAATGTCACTAGCGCTTGCTTCCCTCACGCAGTGTTCAAAGTCTCCATTATGCCAAGTGTGTAATAACGCGATACCCAACATTTCCACAAGGGTTTCCAACTAAGTAACCAAATACTCACTACTCAGCCAACAGACCATAACCTTCTATACCTGACCTTTCAAAACGGTTTCATACCCTAACTTGAGAAAAGTCTAGGTGCTAGGCCTACTAAGGTCTTCAAACCCAAACTGATAAGATCTAGGAATAAACCTATTAAGGTTTACACATGAACATGCGAGGACAGTCTACTGTGCCAGCAAACAAAAACTTACCAAGGCATGGACGGTGACCCCATGTCACCATGACTCATAGTCAAACCCCCTCACAGGATCCACTCTTTGCGAATGAGTAGAGTAGACCCAATATGCTAAACAAAAAGGTGCACAAACATACACAAACGATTTAAGTTGTAATACTTCATTTAACATGAAATAAATTACAAACTATTGAGGAGGTATTGCATATACGAAGTGAGCAGTATCATATTTGAACATAAATGCATCATATTTCAACTTGTGTGCATCGTTTTGGATAGCAGAAGCATCATATGACATACAGAGTGCATCGTTCAAAACACAGAGAACATCATTTATTATTTTATATAGATTCATTTATAATATAGAGATCATCATTTTATATAACAGGTGCATCATGAAAAAACAAAAGCACATAATATAGCATAATAATATCATCTTTTATTTTTTGTACATACTTTCTCACAGTTTCTTATATACTTTTCTCTTCTTTTTTTTTGCTTTCAAGTCACTGCAAAATAAAGACACTGGAGATCAATCTTCATATGGAGCCGAAAGAACATCATAATCTAGGGTTAGCATATCAATCTACAAAGTTAAGTTAACTTACAGTTTAGAGGTTGTAGCTACGGCCATTTTGGCTTCCTCTTCATTTTCGCTCAGTAGATCTGAGGAGATTTTACTTTTGTTCTCTGGTTTAGGTACAATTGTTGGAAGACTTGCTGCATTCTTTTCATTCATAGTTTTCTGATTTATCAGAGGACATGTTCAGAAGAAATTTGTAGAGTTATCCTGAGAAATTCGAAGAATTTGGAGCCAGATTTCATGTTTACCTAGCCTAAGAAGTGATAGAATTTGTTGGCTCTGAATCATTAATGGTTCTTTCACTTTATTTCTCTGATTCACTTCTCGAGACCACAACATGTGAATCTACATGTTCTTCAACCCTTACAGCAGAGTTCATCTCTGAATCAGTTCCTTCACTCATCATTGAAACTTAGTAATTAGGTCTGTTGGGCAAGTGATAGTTTGGAGAAGAAGGAAAAGAACTTGAATGAGAGTTTGGAGAGAGAAATTTGACTGAGAATCATGAGTTTGTTGGAATTCTGGTCGTACTAAGAGCTTTTGAGATAGTACTTAAGCTCATGGAGCTAAGTTTGAGGCTATAGGAAGCTATAAGTAGCTCACCTAGGCTCACCTTAGCTAGAAGTAGCAGGGCTTAGCTCACAATTGCTTTAGGGCAACTAGCCTCAGCTCATGTCAGCTCAAGAGTAGATAAAAGTAGCTCACATTAGCTCAACTCTAGCTAGAAATAGCTAGACTTAGCTCAAGTCAACTCAAGCCAGCTCACTCCAGCTCACATGAGCTGAGAGTAGCTTGGCATTAGCTCATCTTAGCTAGAAGTGGCTAAATCCAGCTCATTATCAGCTCACTATAGCTAGAAGTATCTATACTTAGCTCCACTCCAGCTCAAGTTAGCTAGAAGTAGCTAACTTCAGCTCAAGTAGCTAGAAGTAGTAAACCCTAGCTCATGTTAGCTATAAGTAGATAACATTAGCTCACACTACCTAAAATTAGCTAGTACTAGCTCAAGTTAGTTCACAAGAAACTAACCCCAGCTCAAGTTAGCTAGAAGTAGCTAACTTCATCTCAAGTGAGCTAGTCTTAATGAAGAAGTGACTTTCAGTTCAAGGTGAACTGAAAGGAGCTCATGGGAGCTCAAATATGTGTGATGTAATATTTTGGAACATCTATGTGATGTTTCACCATGATTTACAAGTGGTAACTTCTATTTGCACCTTTTGGACAAAATAAAGGGTAT
>JBBYHH010429105.1:0-11557 GCA_038382905.1 Daphne laureola
TCACCTAATTAGCTCATTTTCACCCAAATCTTCCACTTAACTAAAAAAACTTCATCTTTTCCTCATTATACCCATTCAGCCGAAACTTTTCTTTTTTGCCAAAATTCTTTTTCTTCTTCCAATTTCAACCAAACTTTCACCAAATTCCTTAAACTTTCATAGTATGATTATTCCAACTTTAAATCACACTTTCACAAATAATTTCTTCATCAAAATTTTCACCCAACTTCCGGCCTTCTCAAGAAAAGTCACCCAAGATTTTTCAACTTTTTCATACAATAATCATGCTTCACAACATCAAACAACCAACATACTTCAACAATTTCACAAAAATATCATCACTATTCATCAACTCATTTTTGACCTCATCTTCATCTCCATCATCCATGGTGATTCAAGCTTAACTTCAAGTATTAAACATGTTCATAAACATGTCAATAATACATATTAACACTTGTTTCAAACAAAATCCAAGTTTTGTTCAAATTCTTCATGTATGAGTTCTCTCTTAGCTCATAGTTCCAAAATAATTTAGACATGGTTCCAATCATCAAACATGCTCTAAATCCACCCAACAACATGAATCAAGAATAATAATAAATTTCCAACATGCTTTGAACTTACACTAATCTTCCAAAAATTCCTAAAATCATGAAATCATGCTCTTTCTTCATACTAATTATCAACAACCATAAAATCTTACCTTTTAAGCAATATTCCAAGAAATGGTTATTGTAGATTTTCCAAGAAATTATTCCAACAATTCGGCCCCTTAAGAAAAATTAGAGAGATATGAGGGTAAATTCTTCCAACACTTAAATCATCCTTAAAACCAACATAGAACAAGCTCACCTTAAGTTTTCCTTGAAGAACTCTTGAAGAATCCTCTCCTAGGACCCTTGAATAATTCGGCCAATGGATAAAAGTAGGAGAATGGATGTTTCTTCAATTTGTAACCTTGATTCCTTGATGTTCTTGGCTAGAAAACACCTTCACCTTAAGGTTTCATGAAGATTTGATGAAAGATTCATAGTGATTTGCTAAGAAAGTGTACGAATGGGTGAGAGAAGTTGACATAAATATTTTGTAGAGTGAGAGAGGTGGGAGCCAGGTTCATGGGTGAGAGGGAGAGAGATTGGCTTAGTTTATGATATGAAATGGTAATACCAAAACCATAAGGTAAGGTATAATGATGAAAACCAAAGTTACACTCTTACTCCTTCATCATAACCTTCCACCTAACAAAAATGTCAAACACACATGTGCCAAATACCCTTAAAATCAGCAGCCACAATTAAGTGGACTTAATGGATGTTTTCATCCAATTTTCCAAAATGATCATTTTACCCCCAGAAACCGATCTTTCTAAAAATTGCCCGGGACTCTCGTACCATCTTAAAAGTCTTAAATACCTTTGAAATAACCTCAAATTCATTCTCAGAGAATCAGAATTATGAGAAATGGCCGATTTCATTTAAAACCGAGACTTTGGAATATTACAAGTTTGACCTCCGGACAACTATATACATGAAAATTAACTATTTTCCCGGGGTGACTGTAACATTCTCCCCCCCTTAGGATTCATGGTCCTCCAAGAGTGGCCTAAGTAAATGATACTCATCGGGGTATCGCTCCAATAAATCCTTCTTGGTCTCCCAAGTCGCTTCCCGATCCGAGTGATGTGACCACTGACCCTTGATCATCAGGATTGACTTGTTACAGAGTTTGCATATATCTCTAGCCAAAAATGCAATCGGTACCTCTCGATAGGACAAATCTGGATCTAACTCAATTTCCTCTGTAAGAATGGTCCAGATAGGGTCAAGGATACACTTCTTAAGCATGCTAACATGACATACGTTGTGCACCGATGACATACTAGGAGGTAAAGCCAATCTGTAGGCAACCTTTCCTATACGCTCCAATATCTCGTAAGGACCAATATATCTCGAGGCCAACTTACCCCGTCTTCTGAAATGCACTATCTCATGAAATGGTGATACCTTCAGCCAAACTCTGTCCCCCACCTCAAACTACAGGTGTCTACATCTCTTGTCTGCGTATGAGGTGGTCCGGTCATTTTTGGTCTCTAGAATAGTTCATAGGGACAAGGTGTTTGTGTTTTGGGCCATGGTAAATATACAACATGCAAACATCGAATAGGTAAGAACATAATTAAATAATTTACATCTTTTTAATTAGGCCTTTACAGTATTAAAAGGGTGTTCCCACTATTTTATCGGATGATAGCCCTCCACAAGACAATCTGAAACACGTTATAGCGCGTTGAAGGTATTTTAGTGGGCCAAGATCCCAAGTACCTCATTCAACTCAACCTTCTTTGGTTGGTGATTGAATAACAGTTATCATAGGTAGGCACGATGCCAATTGCATCTCATGCAATTCTTGGATTATTAAGTAGAGCATAAAATGTGGTATCCCACTTAAGCGATAATATCCATTTTACCTCTCACTCAATCCGGTCTTCATTTCACAATAACCTAGTTATAATGACAATGGTCAAAACCATACTCATTACAACCACTTTCTTTCACAAGACTGAAAAATGGTATCCCGCTTTGGCGAGAAAAAAATACCATTTACCGATCGAATTACTTGCGAAGCCTCGTAATGGAAGACCATTAGTTTTGATAAAGAATTGAGCGATTTTGATTCTTTGTTCTCACCATTTTTATTTTCTCTGGTTGATTAAGCATACATCTATTCAACCTATCATACATACTACAACATAAAATAAATGTGCAATGGTTATAGCCGAATGCCTATAATCATTCTGAGCCAAAGAGTGACCATAAAATGCTAAAATAGAAAACTTCTACTAACTCTCCAAGATTAGCTCCCAGGAGTCCTTATGAAGCCTTTCTTTCAGTCTCTGAAATTTCTCCATGCTCCAAGCACTCCAATATTACATTATATACATAATACCTCCTTTATGTAGAGGGCATTGGATGAGGACAGATTGCGAGAAGGCACGACACGCAGACTGTATTTAAGATTACAAATTCCCAAGGCTATAACCATGCACCATGCCACAAATAAATCATAGAAAATGTTAAAATTAATATTTTAACATGTAGAGGATTTTATTGTTAAGCTACTGCAAAATGTGGTGCTCAATTTGAGTTAAAATTGAATTTATACGTAATTGTTAACTTAATTAAGTTCTTGACAATGACTAAAATGTATGAAATAAAAGTTCCAGGTAATTTTCAGCATTTGCGCATAATACATAGGCAGCCTCTGCAGTTCAGCCGTGATCAACGCGCCAGGCCAGTCCGGGCCACGCCAGGCCAGGCCGGGCTAAGCTAGGCCGGTCCGATTCACTGGCTTGGGATAGTGGTTTTTCTCCGCTCAGGGTCCCAGACTCACTGGCGAATAGCCGCCGCCCAAATGTGCTCCGATTTTGACAAAAACTTCTAGTCTGCAAGTTTTCAACCTCCCAGATACAATCATGCCATTGCCATCTCCATCACCATCCGAGGTCTGAATTATTGCCAAAATCAAAAAATCTGACTCATTTTTCTAAAAAACGTCACTTCCCTATTTTTTGTGTTTTCGGACATTTTCCACCCAAATTACACTGCCTATTAACCTCCGTATGACATCCTTTGTCATGCCTAGTAGTTCCATTGTAGTGGTTTTAATTAAAATTACAAATTATACAATTTACCAATTCTAGAATGGTTCCTGCAGTGGGAGCAAAACCGAGCTCCTCCAGACTACCCGTTTCCAGAATTTAATTAATAAAATAAATTGCAACAGTATACAATAAAATAAAAAATTAATCCATATTAATTTTAAAAATTAATTAAACATGCTATAATTTAATTATTGAATTAAACGCAATAAATCACACAAACTATTCTGGTGTTTTACAAGAGGCTTTGATACCACTGTAGGAATTCCGGGTCTCAAACAATGCAATGGAATATAATGGAATTCCTCATAATGATCCTTGTAGACCTGAGTAGAATAGTCATTTAAAATTGTTAGCTCAGCTTAGTAGCTTTATGTCGCTGTTAGCGCTTAAATCCCTTGTCTCTGTGTGTATCCACGCACAAGCAGTTATCCTGATGATCACCAACTCCAAGATGGTGTAGGAGAAAATATCTCCTGACACTATGCTAGTAGTGGAAAAATCTCCAGAAGAAAATACCAGAAAGTGGCGCAAAACAGGAGAGAGAAAGAGAGAAAATTGTAGGGAGTCTAGAAATTGGCAGGGATTCAACAGCTTCTAGTGGTGTGTTGATCAGGGGCCCATGAATGGATTATTTATAGCCATCCATAAGTCTCCCAATCCTACTAGGACTAGGAGAGCAATTTTCCTTTATTTACACTTAAGTGACCAATCTTTCTAAAAGTGTCACTTAATGCCAATTCTCTCTATTTTTGCGTCAAACCCCCTAAACTCTTGTTTATGCGTGTCACCCCATAGGTTCCCATTAAGTTGGTAGTAATTATGAATCTAATTCATAATTGCAAGCTGTGAGCAGTATCTAGCAACAAATCATTGCTACCCAATTAATGAAGAAGTTGATCAAAGTGACAGATTCACCTCTAAGGTAATGATCGTCCATAATGTACTTAGTGTGTTCCTTCAAAAAACTTCTTTGATTAGAACAGAGGCATGGAATCAATCATCCTCGTTAAATATTCAACCGTGACCATGAGAATATCTCTTGTCGTTAAGGAGTGTTGAATATTTTCTTAGTCAATGACAGTCCAACTCAACGGTATTGTTAACTTACCGAAACTAGTCTATTCCACTTATGTTAAAAGTGGTTCTTACTAGAATCTAAATAAGTTGCTCACATTATGGATCTTCATTACTTCAAGTCAAAGAACATCAAAGCACGATGACTAGTGAGATACACTTTTGCTATCTACGTGGGTCAATCCATCTACATGAACACTTCCATCATGTAATCATAAGTCAGAATTCATCCCATGAATTCTTGCCTTATGCTAATCTTGCACACATTATAACAACTTGTTAATTTGTTATAATGATGGACGAGGGTTTGTTTAGAAATATCTTATATTCCAATGCTAATGGTAAATGTATGTTATATTTTAAGCATAATAAATAACAAACATAATGTATGAACAAATGCCTTTTATATATTATTATTGAATCATGTTAGTGTCCTAAACTAACGTAAAACTGATTGGTGTTAGAGCACAACACTTACACAGAGGTCTTCTCCTTCTTTCATTATGAGGAGTGGTTCAGTAGTGCCTCAATCCCTTAAAGGTTTTGACCCGAGGTTCAACCCTCTATAATTGGAGGACCTTTGAAAGATTGAGAGGAGATCAAGCTTTGATAGCTGATGATGGAAACACGAGGATGCCTGGAATTTTGTGATGAATATGACTCACAACAAGTCAATTATTCATGATGATAGGGATACTCAGGCAAGAGAGCTTGAGGGGTTGCTTCTCACTCATGGCTGCCACTTTTTTCTGAGGACATCTTTGAGCTCAGATGATATGGTTGAGAAATTGATGACTCATCTTAGCTTCGTAAGTATTTGTGCGTGATTTTTTGTAAGTATTTGATTTTTTCTATGTGTTCTTCACAGTGTTTTTTTTGTTTCTGTTGGTTGTTCTCTGGTTGTATGGTGTTTGGGAGAATACTATGCAGAATTGCAAGAGGATTTAGGTTCTTTCCCATAAAAAAAAGTAAGAGGAAAAGGCATCCGAGGAAGTGTAGAAACTGAAGAAGGATCCCTTTCTTTAAAGGACAGGGAAAACGAGGCCTTGAGGAAGGCTTTCGAGGAGAATTTGAACCTTCAGGCCGCTGAGGTGGAGAGGATGAAGATTAAGATGACTTGTGGTGGCCCATTGGTAGGGACCACCACGCTCTTGAGTCTCTGGCCCCTAGTGTTGGTCATGGCTGATTCCATCCCTAGTTGAAGTTGGTAAATCTTCACAAGTAACAATATCTATAAACCATGCCAGAGTTTTACCCAACAGAGCATCCTCTGACGCTCAAGTCATCAAGAGAATGTGGTAAAGGGAGTGTTCCAGACCTAGGTTAGAGTGAATAATTACCTTAAATAAGATAATACTGTGGGCGTATGTAGTCTTGTCTAATAGAATGACACATTCATAATATCTGACAGAAATAAGGAGCATAGTGTCAGAGGACACGTGGAAAAGATATTCTAAAGGCCGGTCATTAGGCAATTATGTCCTAAGGACATGTGATCAAGTTTCATGTTAGTGTGTATGGGTTATGTCTTCGGGAGTTTTTAATGGGCCTCCTTTCCAGGGTCTTTGACTTGAGCTTTGTTGGGCCTATCTGGCCTAGTTTGGGACTATTAGCCATCAGGTCCTCCCACTAGTATCTAGAGGATTGGAAGGACTCCACATATCGATAGTTGTCTTCAGGCCTTGTAAAATGGCCCCCTTTGATTCATGGATGCTCATGCATCCGACCATTTGAAATTTAGGGCCTTGTAAAATGCCCCCCCCCCTTAAGTTCCCGGATGCTCATGCATCCAGACATTTGAAAGTTGGGGCATTGTAAAATGGCCCCCCTTTGGTTCCTGGATTCTCATCCATCCAGCCAATTAACATTTAGGGCCTTGTAAAATGGGCCCCCCTTAGTTCCGGGATGCTCATGCATCTGGCCATTTAAATTTTGGGGCCTTTGTAAAAATGGCCCCCTTTCGTTCTCGGATGCTCATGCATCCGGCCATTTGAAATTTGGGGCCTTGTAGAATGGCCCATCTTTAGTTCCTGGATGCTCATGTATCCGGTCATTTGAAACTTGGGACCTTTGTAAAAATGGCCCCCCTTTTGTTCCCAGATGCTCATGCATCCGGTCATTTGATATTTGAGGCCTTGTAAAATGGCCCCCCTTTAGTTCTCGGACGCTCATGCATCCGGCCATTTGAAATTTGGAGCCTTGTAAAATGGGTGCCCTTTAGTTCCCGGATGCTCATGCATTTGGCCATTTGAACTTAATTTAGCGCCTTTGTAAAAATGGCCCCCCTTTTGTTCCTTGATGCTCATGAATCCGACCATTTAAAATTTGAGGCCTTCGTAAAAATGGCCCCACTTTGGTTCCCAGATACTCATGCATATTTCACATTCTTGGTTCTCAAATCTCTCTCACTCTTTGTATAGCCTTCAATAACAGATCATCCTACTCTCCATCCAGTGGTGAGTTTCTATAGGGGACGGTGGTGACATGGTGGTCAGAGCGACAAAAGTAGTTTACCAACATTTTCTAGAAAACTAGTGGAGGCTCCTGATCATTCTAAAGATCTTCCGACAGAGGTGGTTGTTTATCGGCAGCACAAGGCGGTGGTCGATCAAGCTGCAAAAGTTTCATTTATGTTCTGACCTTGTACTCGGATAAGCTTCTTTAGGCCATTAATTCAAGGTAAATGAAAATGGCTCTGACCTTTCCTTCTCCTTCTACCACTTGTCTTTCTAGGTCGAACCTTTTAGAAGTTAAGGGTAGGGTCCTCAAGGGATACTGGGCTGAGGTAGAGCACTTCAAGAGTAAAGCAACTCCTGAGTTAATCTAAGAGTGGCAATCTTCTTACTTCATCCCTCGGACTGTCCGGACTCGGGTACCCAGTGAAAACTGTCAATTCTATGAGCCTGGAGTGGGGTGGATGGTGATCTTCAAGGCTCATTTAGAGTGTGGCCTCAAGTTTCCCCCCTCTCCCTTTCTTCTTCAGTTGGCCAAGGTGCACGGGGTAGTTGTTAATCAGTTCACGAATACATATTGTCATGTAAATGCTTTCCTTGCCCTTTGCAGTGTGTTTAGTTTCTCCCCCATGCACTAGACTTTCCTTCAGTATTACAAGGTATCATCGAAGGCTCAGAGCTATTTTTACTACTTCGGGCCTCGGGGGACGTCAACAAAAATATATAACTTTGCTTGGAAGTGTCCCACCAGTCGAAGAGGGTGGCAATAGGAGTTATTCTTCATCCAGTCGGGCCTATTTTGGAAACTGCAGATGGCGTGCAAGGTCGGTGACATCATATATGTAAACTTGTCACCTTATAAAGGACCCTATTTCCAGGGAAAATTATAATAAGTTCCATAATAAGCTTTGCCAGTTGGTCAACTGGTTCGGTGATGATCCGAGGGAGCTCTTCTCGGTACCGCACCTCTGGCGGTTTGTAACCCAAGTACTTCTTTCCCATTTAAGCTTCATAAAGGGTGACCTCGGTGCCCTAGCCATTTAGGCATCACCTTCTTTGGCTCAAGATTTGGCTCTTGTCCGGCGCCTTCGGTGATAAATTTCCCATGAAGTGTTTCTCAAAGGTTCTTTTCTTTCCTTTGTTATTCATTGCTCACTTTTGTATTAACTCTAATTATTTTGCCTTCTTTCCGAGATGGATTTCGACAGCTTTGAAGACGTGAATTTTGACGATGTCTTTCGGGCACAAGTCGAGGCCACTCCTCTTCAGGCTCCTTCCGTGGAGCCTGAACCAGCAAAAAAGAGTTTGAAGAGAAAAAACATGCAAGGATCCTCCAGTCGCTCGACATAACTTTCCCATTGGTCGTCCGAGGTGGCTGAACCTACTCAGTCCAAGGTAGGGGATATCCTTCAGATCCCTCTGAGCACTACGATGGACGATATACATGATGCCATCGAATCTCCTGAATCTAAGAAGAGACGCATTGCCCAGGGTAAGTACCGAGTGTTCACTCCCTTTCTAGAATCCCGATAGGATGTACTCCCCATCGAGCTCATGCTATGTGAGGGCCAAAATTTAGTTAAGTTAAAACCCCTCCCTTTTTGGCCAATTTTTCATAATTTATCCCGCATGTGTGGAGATGACCCTCTTCAAGAGCTTTCCTGGTGTCATTTTTGTACTCTAGGTCCGGCTTCGAGGGATGCCCAAGAGCAGCGGAGGTGACTAAGGGATGCCAAGCTCCATGAGTCTGGGTCAGACCTTATTCCCCGTGAGGCAGGTTGGTTGGTCCATGAGGACCAAAGTCTATTTGATGAGGATGAAGCCAAGTTCATGGCTCTAGAAATATGGAAATGGGCAAAAAGGGCCTGAACTATGGATGACTTGCTCTCCCTCTTCCTGTACCTACATGTGGCCGAATCAAGGTTCGCAGTCCATGAAACTCAGGTCACTCAACTCATTTGTCTCGTCAAGTGTTGTTTTTTTGTTTTTTTGTTTGACTTGCAATCTTCCCGAACACAGATGAGTTGCTTGGCAGGATACATAGATGGCTCAGGTACTACCGTGCACCAACACAATCTGCTATAAGGCCAAACAAAGAGTGACCCAAGCCCTCTCCATTATAGCTAAGATGATCTAAAGGATCAACTTGTACGAAAAACTACTGTGGCAGAGGGTGGGTTCGAGTGCTGGGGTGGAGTTCCCTCTAGATGAAGATCGGGCTGAACTTTAGAAGATGGATGGAACAGAAAAGGAAATCAACGATTTTTCCAAGGCCGAAGAAGCCTTGAAGAAGTTGATGAGGGTGAGGATGGCAAGGCTGAAGGAGGCTCGAGGTGTTGGAATTCCTTGGAGCACCAAGAACTTTTTGAGGTGGTACTCCTGCTCAGAGGAATGTAGCTCAAAGTTAGCTCACTACAACTAAAAGTTATTGTGAGCTCAAGTTAGTTAAAGGTAAGTAACCTCAGGTTATTTTGAAGAAGAAGAAACCATTAGGGCACCTTTTATCAAATTAAGGGTATTTTAGTAAAAGTGCACTAATGATCTTAAAGGAGCTCAATTATGTGAAATGAAATTGATTGGAACTAATTTGTGTAATTCTAACCTCATTTTGTATTTATAACCACCTTTAGCACCTTTTATAAAACTAGGGGTATTTTGGTAACTGATGGTACAAGACGTATGCACCTTGCACCATGGAATAACTCCATTAAAGGAAATATATGTTATGGCTGAATTTTGGAAGAAATTATAAGGGATAAAGGCTATTTGTTTCAAGGAAATAAATAGTTAGTGGATTACAAAATGAGAAGTCATGAGAGCTTAAATGGGAGCTTAAATGGTGAATTAATTAGTGTAATTATAATGGCAATTCCTCCATCTATAAATAGATGAGAGGAATGGTCATTGTAGTTTACACTAGTTCACATAATTCTTGCAATCTTCTTCTTCTTCATCTTCTGTCAAATTGGCGCAAGATTGAACAGTTCTTTGAGATTAAGGTGGATCAATATTGTGTCATCTTCAACACAATCAACCTCTTGGAATCTCCATCAAGTTCATCCCTTCTCTTCCTTTTGGTGTTCAAAGGAGTCTTCTTCATCTTCATCTCTATCCGCCATCATCCTTGAAGAATTTAAAGAGACAATTCGTCAAGAACAAGCGAGGAAGGGGCATACATTTGGAGCAAGGAATTCATATTCCTTAAGCGTTTTTTTTCAAAGGTGAAAGGTACATATTTTTGTCCCTTTAATGTATGATTATGTTGTTGCCTTACACTTACTTCTTATAGAAATGAGTATGATTTTATCAAGAGACATCATGCATTCTAATCTACCACTAAAGTGTGTTTATCTGATCATATGAACATGAAATAAGAAGAATAAAAGATCTAAAATCTTCAAGCATTAACCTATTATGGGGTTCACCATGTTTATCATGTAAAAATTAGATGTAAACTACATTAATCAGACCGGATTCCTCTTGGAACAACATCCTAACTCTCAACTATAGTTTCGATTAGGCACTCTCATGCTCCAAAAGAGAACTCTTTGAGGATTACAACACAAATCTTGACTACTAGTAGTTTTCTTATGGTTCTCTCAAACTCTTAAGTCATCCACCAATCAATTTCCCTAGGTCTGCTTCAAGAGAAGCTCTCTTGAGCATTCGATCAAAGACCAAATGATATGTCAATGTAGTGCTAGCATTCTAAATACATATTATAATGAGATAAGTACAGGAAATTAATATCTAATCACACAAAACATGCTAAAAATGGATTATCCCCAAGGCAAGCAAAACCCTAGGAGATCATATAAATATACTTACTACTAGACATGCTAACATGGAAATTAGCATGATAATATAGCAAAACATGATAATAAAAGAAGAGTAATGTATAAGAATCAACTCTAGAAGATAGATCATGAAGAAATCAAGAATCCCTCCATAGATGATGCTCCAAATCCACAAAAAGCTCCAAATCTATAGAAAATCCGTAGCTCTCTTCTAATATGATGCAAACTTACCCTAATTAGGTATACATACTATCACCACCATCCGTCGTGATTGCTTGTGCAGAAGCAAAATTACTCTTATTACGGCTGGTGACGTCAGAACGGAGTTCATCAGAGTTTCGGTTCCAAAAAACCGCCCAATTAAAAACTTTCCTAAAGTTAATTGCTAATGAGTCATTACAGAGTTTTAACAGAAATATCGCGCGGTGAATAAAAAAATATATTGTTATACATCAGATAGGAACTTTCGCCCAATATGCTGGTGCGGAGTTCCATAAAATATAAGTTCAACCGATGTATATGCATGCAGCTATACTACAGAGCCGAGTCAACTAGTAATACCGAGAAACATA
>JBBYHH010429325.1:0-11557 GCA_038382905.1 Daphne laureola
AAGTGAGCTAGTCTTGATGAAGAAGTGGTTTTCAGCTCAAGGTGAACTGAAAGGAGCTCATAGGAGCTCAAATGTGTAATGTGTAAATTACTTAATGGTTAAGTAACGTAGTGGTTATGTTACTTAGTGCCTAATTTACTTTTGGGAGAAGTTACTTAGTGGCTAAGTAAGTGACGTTACTTAATGGTTAAGTAACATAGTGTCTAAGTAAGTAATGTTACTTAATGGTTAAGTAACATAGTTACTTAGTGGCTAAGTAAGTAATGTTACTTAATGGTTAAGTAACATAGTGGTTAAGGTACGTTACTTAATGGCTAAGTAACGTAGTGGCTAAGTAACGTTACTTAATGGTTAAGTAATGCAGTGGCTAAGTTACTTTTAGGAGAAGTTACTTAGTGGCTAAGTTACTTCTAGGAGAAGTAACTTAGTGTCTAAGTAAGTCCTTTTTATAAATAGAGAGGAGAGGCCAGCCACACACACACACCTCTCGATACTTTTGAAGTTATTCCAAAACACTTCTTCATCTTCTTCCTCTCACTTTCAAGGCTGAATTCTGCAAGTGTTCTAGGAACATTTTGTGTGGATTCAAGTGTGTTTCTTCAACACATCCAACCCCTTGTCATCACACAAAATCGGCCCTCTCATCATCAACAAGAACCGGCCACAACCTTGAAGACAATTAAGGTGTTCTTGGTGTTCATCAAAAGTTTAAGTGGAGCTTATGTTTTGGAGTAAGGATAAATATCATTTTACTGTAATTCCAGAAGAAATGTACACTTCTTCTCCCTAGTATCATGTTAGGATCTCCTTCTACTCTTCTTGATGCTTGGATTATGAAATAGGCATGATATGAATAAAATATCATACTATGAATTTACATGAAATCTGAAATGAACAAAGGACGTAAATGTATGTCTTACACATGTTAAACATGATATGTCTTACACATGTATGAGACTGAATAACATGTTAAACATGTTAATGGTGGATCTAAAATTAACAAGCCCCCTCCGCAACCTGAAGAACAGCCGTCGGGTGACTGGGTGGCATAGACCCCCGATAGTAATGGCGCTCCAACGATACTCATGTTTTGAATTCCTTGAATCCACTTTATCTTACTTTTATTATGTTGTATGTAGTTCCTTAAACTCTTGGAGAATTCTAGGATGATGATGGATTTCCAGAAGTTCCTAGGTGCGGGGGAAGATTTTACAAAAGTTGGTAGTGAGATTTTGAACTTTATGTGGGTGAGATGGGTGTATGAGCGCTACTGCATCTCCTCATCCTTCACATGTTTGGTAGTGGTGCATCAAGACCACCATTGGATAGACCCGGGTCTCAGTTAGTGTCTTGAAGAATAGGCCGAAAGGAAATCCAGGACATTTAGAGAACCCAATGGTTACACCAGGGACCTTCCAGACGGGCATTGGATGAGCGTAAGACACTTATGTGACTTTGATGTATTATAAATCTGCTTGATCGACCAATGGTGAGAATGATTTTAGGCCAACGGTCACTCATTGATATCTACCACCCCTAACTTGCAATATCTCGAGCTGCTTATGCTCTAGTTTTTCATTGATTGTTAGATATTTTTTTGGGAGACGTTTATTTATCAGGTTTTTCAGTAATTTATCTCCATTTTATTTTCTTACATTTTCCCTACAAATGTGTTTTGACAAAACATATACTTTTAAAAAAATCCAAAAATAGTAGTTGTACTTAGCTAGGAAATCCAGTCACTCATTCCTGTGGATCCGATTTCATTTACCCTAACTACAGGTTTATGCCTTGCACAATTGCATGTGAGGCTACTGAGCGAGTAAAATTTACTCATTCCATATTTTAAAAGATATCTCATTTATTTTAGTTATTTTAAAGTTTAATATTTGATTCAAATATTTATAAAAAAAAATAGTGTAAATTATTTTTAGAAAATTATATTTAGGAAACTTATATTATAAATTATGATACACATACAAAATATTTAATTTTAGATATCTAAATATGAATGAAAAAAAAATTATAAATTAAATACTATAAAACAACTAAAACAAATGAGATATTTTTTAAAGTACGGATGACGTATTACTTAATTTGGATATGATTTGACACAATTCCGCCTAAACCAGATATAAATGAAACATTTTTATAAAACAAGTGGTTATATTGAATTTTGATTATGGGTATTTTCATCATTTCTCATCAATTAATGGATAACTTAACAGTTAAAATTGACAGGAGGACTACAATTAAACCGAAAACAAAAACTCACCAATAGGACAAATTAATTCTTAAAATAAGACATAAATAGGATAATATATAAAAATAAGAGATTGAAATTGGAGTTTATCCCTTTGATTTTCGTAAGTTTAGAAAATAAAGTGATAAGAGCTTCACGATAATATTTTTTTGTAAATTTTGTGCGGGTATCAAAGTATTAAAAGAAACATTCTGTTGTTGTACAACTTAATTACAGAAAAACAAATCAAAGAATCTTATATAAATATTCTTAATTATATAAAAGGTCGGGGAAAAGATTGATTTTATTACTGACGTTTGCCCAAATATCACATTTTACCACGATTTTTAAAAATTGATTTTTTTTATCATGGATATTTTTGTAGGGATTCGTATCATCATATAACGTAATGAAAAAATTGAATTCCGTACAAGATTCATCTACAATAATAAAAATAGAATAATTTTGGTACAGAAAAACTGCCTGAAAATTTTTGTTGCTCATGTTATGTCAGCAGACCTGTCAGATCCTTCACAATATTCAAAATAATCAGAGAATTCTTGATCTTTTTTTAATGTACTAGCAACAAGTGTTTTTGAAGATCAGAGCACTAGAGCAGGAATGAACAGTTTTCTGATGTACTGTATTTTGTTCTGAGGAGAGTATTACTTAAATTAATCAGTCAACTCTCAATTGCAGTCGACTCCCAATTGTAGTAGGAGACTCATCAATTCGCAGCAGCCCAGGGAGAGGCGGCTTTTGCCCATTTTTTGGACTAAATTACATCTTTGGTTTCTAATCTCTAATACTCACAATATTTAAATGTTCAATTTTTATAAAATTGACACTTAAATCATTAAATTTCTGTTTTTAGCTAAATAATTCTCAAGTTTACTCATCAGACATGCAATCCTCTAGGTTCTTATTAAATTTGCAGTAATTATGACGTCTCACCTATAATTACAGATAATAAACGATATCCAGCAACACATCAGTGTCAGTCAAGTAATATAAATTCAATTTAAAGTGATGAAACCTTATCTATTAGTCAAACCATACTTTTATACATGTCATGTCCATTCGTCACATTCTCTAATTGAACCTTGTTCAATCTAGCCACTTGTGGCATGGGAATGACGAATCTCATCTTGACATATCACAGTCTTGTTCCGTACTTCGCAAGATACCCAAAACCAGTCATAACCTTCGGTCAAGAAAAAATAGTGTATAGAATCAAAGCATGCATCTAATTATAAGAAGATCTTCATACTCTCACGTCGAATGACTACACGCATTATGATTTATGTGTAGAATTTATAATAATCATGCAACGATTATTCAAGTTCTCATAAGTAGGCTAGACCATTATATCTCACTATACGAGCAATTCGTTTTGCAATGAGGGGGGAGTGAGAGAGATTTCGGCGAGGGAGGGAGAGAGTGAGTTTCATCCCAACCAGTGAGCAGCCACAAAAGAGAGTTAGGATCAGGGGACTAGTTTAGGAAAAGTGGTCTAGGGCAAAGGAAGACAACATGAATTTTGAAAGGGTTATCCAGCATTCATCAACCTCCTTCTTCATCACCAACTTCGCGGACTGGTGTAAAGAAAGGGACCTCTGGGACATTTTCCAGAAGTTCGGACTCCTTGTTGATGTGTTCTTTCCGAGAAAAAAATCCAAATCTGGCGAAAGGTTCACCTTCGTAAGGTTTAAAGATGTAGGACGTTGCAAAATTGGAATCGAAGCTAGACAATACTTGGATTTCCTCTTTCAAAATCAGGGCAAATCTTGCGAAATTCCATCTTGGAAACAACCAGACTAAGAGCAAAGCTACCTTAAAGCTCAAAGAGCCACAAATTCAGCAACTCTTGATGCAACACAATCAGACGACAAAGTATAGGGAGGCTAGAAACAAGAAATACGACTCCAACATTCAAACTCAGGGTGTCAAAAGGTGGGTACCAGCGGCTTCAAAGACATTAATCCCTGCAAAGATCCCACATGAACCGGAAAAAGCCAGAGCAGAATTAGAACTTCAGTCACGAATAGAGGATCTCGAGCGACTTCAAGGATGCTTGTTTGGAATAATGAAAGATATCGGAACATTCATACACATTCTTTGAATCTTTGAGGAATAAGGGTTAGGGGATTAACAATCAAACATCTCAGAGGTCTTATCTTAATGGTGGAATGCGGCTCAAAGCAGGATGCCGAGAAGATCCTTAAACAGAAGCGAAACTGGCTATCAAGGTGGTTTACCTCTATAAGACTATGGTTAGAAAACTGCAACCGGTAAGACTCTTGTGGCTAAGCATAGAAGGATTACCAATTGAAGTTTGGAATGAGGACTCCTTAAGCAGATTGGTTACACAATTCGGCAGGGTATTGCTCATCGACGACGCATCAAAAAGGAAATTTTAGGTCCACAAAGGAAGGGTTTGCATCCTAACAAAACAGATGAGCTTCATCAACAAATCATTTTGAATCAAAGCGAACAAGAAGCTAGTGGAGGTTCTAATCATCGAAGATTTGTTGTACAGCATTGATTTTGAACCAAAAGCCGCCCCTGTTGAAAACTCCAACTGGTGCTCCGATTCCGATGAAGGGCACTCCGATCTCGGCTCGTCGAACGAGGATTCTGGGATGGGAGATGAAGTCAACTTTGTACAGGAGACAACACAGGAGACCGTTAGGTTTAACACAAACTCAGCTGTGAAGGCTGAAGCACCGCCTGACAGCTTTTTTGCGGCAGGTCGCAAGAAAAAAAAGGCTACAAACATAGATACAATGAAGACCTTGAATAAACTATTCACAGATGAAATGGTCAACAATCAGACCTCAAATGGGCCCACGGTTCTAAACACAATTGAAGGAAGGCATATTGGGCCCAAACCCAACCCGTCAGCTGGAATCAGCCCTTCACTGGAGCTTAAAAAAAACAAGCCTATCTGAAGATTTCCCAATCAACAGTGGACCAAGCCTCATCACCATCAGAAAATGAAAATGCCAGAAAATTCCAGCAACTCCAACGCCAGGTTCTGATCTTCAATCATCAACAAGTAGAAATCAATAAAAACATACAGACCCACCACATGTTGCAACCTCACGGCCACCGTCAAAGAATGGATGCTACAAGATCTCTTCCTTGTCAGAAGCTAGCAATGACAGAAACTCTGGATCATCGACAGGGAGAAAAACTAAAAAATCAGTTGCAATCACAAACAAAAATCTATCCCAAGGGAGCGAAACTTTGGAAGAATGGCACACATTGGACCTCGGAGCCAAGATTGGTGCCCTCTTCAAGCCAGCAGCTCCATAGTTGGGCAATACAACCGGAAGTCAACTACAGGTCAGGGATTTTCTAAACAATTTTATGAACCTCTTATCTATGAACGTTAGAGGGTTGGGCAAAGGTTGGAAGAGAAAATGGGTTAAGGAGTGTGTAGGAAAAGAAAAGGCGGATTTTCTTGCTCTACAAGAGACTAAATTAGCAGCAGTCTCTAATTTCTTGATAAAATCCTTATGGGACTCTGACGAGTTTAAATTCATCTCAACTGATGCAAAAGGTAAAGCTGGAGGTCTTATTTGGATCTGGAATAAGAACCACTTCTCACTATCAAATTCAGTCTCGGGTGAGAGATTTCTTTTGATTAAAGGAGAACTATTATTCACCAAGCAGCAGGTGGTTTTGATCAACATTTACGGGCCTCAAACTGAAGTAGAGAAAAGAACCCTGTGGCAATCTTTGATTGATCTCAGACAATCTTTCACACATCCAACATGTTGGGTAGGGGATTTTGTTACAGTTAATTAGAACGGTGTCGTTTTGGTTATATGTGTGTGTGTTACACTTTGAAGCTATAAATAGGCTATTCTATTTTGTTCTCTCTAAGCAAGTATTTTGATGAATTGAAACAGACTCTTCAGTCTTCTTCTTCCCCGAGCCATCTTCTTCTATGGGTTAGCTTCCCTTCAGCTTGTAAATCTGCGTTTGCTTCCAGATACAGTTGGATATCTCTGGCGCGCAGCTCCTTTCATCCTTGATCGGAGTTCTCTTCTATTTTCAGCTTCATTGTTTAGTAGATTTCTGTTGAACCAACTCCAACCGTAACAGATTTCAACGCAGTAAGAGTGAAAGAAGACAGAAAAGCTCAGAATTCACCAGCAGGGAGGCGGAAGATTTCAACAAAGCTATTCTAGAAGCAGAAATGAAAGAGATCAGCTTAGTTGACAGGAAATATACATGGATGAATAAATCAGGCGCTAAAATGAGTAAACTTGATAGAATCTTCTGCACTGAAAGCTTCATAACTAGCTGGCCTAACCTGTTTGTTACATTAAAGGAAAGATTCATTTCAGATCATAATCCCCTGCTTCTTCAAAACCGTATTATCGATTTTGGTCCAAAACCATTCAGGGTCTTTAATTCATAGCTCTCCCACCCTAAATTTCAGGAAGTTGTGAAATCTGGTTGGGGAAAGAAGATTCAAGGCAGGCCAGACTACGTGCTAAAGCAGAAAATCCTATCCTTAAAGTCAGAAATTAAAAGATGGAGGACAACTTTTCCAGAAGACTCGGCAGGGGAAATTGACAGACTTAGAAAAGAAAAAGCAGGTTGGGACACATTGGCAGAAAACAGGTCATTGGACAGTTCAGAAGAATCAGAGAGAATGTCTTGTTGCACAAAACTAATCGAAGCAGAAAGGTCTCGCTACAACAATTTGAAGCAAAAATCAAGGTGCAAATGGGCTTTGGAGGGTGACGAAAATTCCAAACTCTTCCATATCTCCATCAAAAGCACACAACACAGAAACAACTTGAGAGGCTTACAAATCAATGGACAGTGGTGCGAAGATCCTCAATCTATCAAGTCAGAAACCGCCAAACACTTCTCCGCACAATTCAAGGAACCAAACAAAAACATGGGAATTCTCAGAAGCTCAAAGTTTAAAAAATTATCTATGCAATCAGCAGATCTCCTAGAAGCTCCAGTTCTTATCGAAGAAGTCAAGGAAACAGTCTAGTCTTGCGGAGGAGACAAGGCTCTAGGTCTGAATGGTTTAAACTTCAATCTAATCAAGCTGTACTGGGACGAGGTAAAATCTGATTTTCTGCAGTTTGTTCAATCCTTCTTCAAGACAGGGAAAATCGGTCTAGGTTGTAATGCCTCCTTCATCACCATCATCCCAAAATCAAAGGACCCAGTTGCTCTAAAAGAATTTCGGCCAATAAGTCTAATTGGATGCCAATACAAGGTCTTGTCCAAACTTTTGGCCAATAGATTGAAGAAGGTTCTCCCCATAGTGATCAGTGATGTTCAGACAGGGTTCATTGAAGGGAGGCAGATCCTTGATGGTTGCTTAATTGCAAACGAAGGTGTCAAATTTGCAAAAAAAAATCAGAAAGAAAACTATGATTCTGAAAGTCAACTTCGAGAAAGCATTCGATAGTGTGAGTTATGGAACAAATGGGCTTTGGAGAAAAAATGGAGGAATTAGATTAGCGCCTGCTTGGATTCAGCTTCAGTCTCTGTTCTGGTAAACGGAAGTCCAACGTCAGAATTCAAAATGGAGCGTGGATTGAGACAAGGCGACCCACTCTCACCTTTCTTGTTCTTAATGGCAGCAGAGGGCCTGCACATCATGATGGAAGAGGCTACATAGAAGAATTTGTTCAGAGGACTACAAGTCGGTTCACAGGGATTTCGGCTCACACACCTTCAATATGCCGATGACACCATCTTCTTCGGAGAGTGGGACAGCTCCAATGTTACATTGATCATCCGTATTCTAAAATGCTTTCACCTCATCTCTGGGCTGAAAGTAAATCTGGAAAAAACAAAACTTTTCAGAATCAGGATCATTAAATCTGAGGTAGACCAAATGGCAAGGTTAGTTGGGTGTGCACCGGGGAGTCTACCATTTACCTATCTCGGTTTACCCGTCGGAGCAAAAATGCACATAGTGGAAGCTTGGGAATCGGTAAGTGCTAAATTCAAATCAAGACTCTACTCCCGGCAAACAAATCTTTTATCTTTCGGAGGCAGACTGACACTTTTGAAATTTGTCCTGGGAAGCTTACTCTTATACTACTTTTCTGTATTCTGTGCCCCTGCTAGTCTAACCAAAAATCTTGAGAGCTTACGAAACACTTTCTTTTGGGGTGGTTCAGAGGGGGAAAATGTGGTTCACTGGGTTGCTTGGGACAAAGTCTTAAATTCAAGGGAGGAGGGAGGGCTGAGATTAGGAAGTCTAAAAGCAAAAAATTGGGCATTGTTGGCGAAGTGGTGGTGGAGATTCAAGTTGGAGAGAGATGCTTTATGGGTGAGAGTCATCCAAAATATTTATGGTAGAGAGGGAGGATTAGAAATCCAAAATGTGGAAGAGCTCTGCGGTGTTTGGGGGAATATAGTGAAGATAGGAAAATTATTAGACAAGGTGAGGATAAACTTCTCCAATTCTTTTACTAGGGTTGTCCATAATGGAAAAAATCTGAGATTCTGGAACGATGTGTGGTTGGAAAATAAAAAATTAGCGGAATTATGTCCTAGATTATACAATCTTAAAGTAGAGAAGGAGGCAAAGATTTGTGAAAGAGGGGTGTGGGAAAACAATAATTGGAGTTGGATGTGGAGATGGAGAAGGGCAGTGAGAGGCCGAGAAGAGGGGGAGCTCGCGGTACTAACAAATGTCTTAAAAGTTGTTTCTTTGCAGGTTCACAAAGAAGATTCTTTGCTTTGGACCCTTGGCAGCAACGATTCCTTTTCAGTGCCAATTCTTTCCAAACTCATTGATGATCTCATCTTGGAAAAACAACCGCACCATCTGCCAACGTCATGGAACTGCTAGATACCGAAGAAACTGAACATCTTCATCTAGAGAGCCATTCAAGATCGACTAGCCACCAAGCTGCAACCCGCCATCCGAAGCATACACATTGATGCGGTCAGCTGTTCTTTGTGCACAGCCATGCTAGAAGACCTACACCATTGCTTTTTATTCTGCCGCTTTTCTACTTCCTGCTGGACTCTCGTTTCTTGCTGGTGTGGGCTGGATAACTTTTTAGGTGCTTCCCTTTTTAAAGACTTGGACGCGGGTACACGCTTCAGGAACTTGTCCAAGAATCAAAGCCAAGGATGGAACGCCATTCTCAGGATCTCAGCTTGGCACATCTGGAAAGTTCGTAACGAAAGAGTCCACTCAGCAAATTCGGAGTTAGTAAAAAACTATTTGGCTACCATTCAATTCCTCTCTTTTTCCTAGATCACAAATTGATGGAAGAGCTTTTCTCTTACATGGGTTGTTTGGATTGTAAACCCACTAGGAGCAATTGCTAACTGTAAATAACTGCTCCGGTTTGCTCCGTTTCATTTTCCTCTTGTATCACTTGTTTCATGCACACACTTCTTGAGTTCTACTCCTCCTCGGAGTAGTACTCACTAATCAATTCAATATTGATGTTGTCTTTCAAAAAAAATATGTAATCATAAGTTAGATTTAACATCCAATGTGAATCTATCCTTATAGTAGTCTCACATATATTATATCAATCTATGTTTTTTATAACACTCGATTAGGATCATTTAGGAACATCGTTGTTTCAATATTTTATTATTATGTTTGCTCTTTATCAACGCAAATATAAAAGCAATTATAATAATCTGAACAATGTCTTATTAATTAAATAATCATATTAGTGTCCCAAAACTAATGTATAAATTAGATGACTTTTGAGCACTAAATACATTTAAAGTTTCCTCTTTAGACAAACCATTTGTCACCCTCTGTTAAATTTAGCACCATGGCACTTACGAGGCAAATTTTTGGACGAGATGACGCCTCATAGCTTGGGGTGAGTTCCACCCTAAACCAATAAGTTAGAAAAAAAATCTTTAAATTCACCTAACACTAAATCATTGTTCATCTTCATCCTTTGTCCTCCTCATTCACCCAGCTGCGGCGACACCAACCTTTAACAACACTGAGCTCCAATGGTACCCAGCTCCTGCGACACCTACCTCTAGTGGTACCGAGCTCCGTCGGTACCACTCCTTGTAGCAGAGTTTCGGCCACCCATAGTTTCGAGGCAAACAACTTGAAGTTATTCAATCCGTTTTATCACGTACCATTTTCTCTCACTACTCAATTTTGCAAGTAATTTTTAGGTTCTTTTGTACGCTTTTGAAATCTTGTTTAGGGTATATCGGATTCAGGAAGAGATTGGTTTTGTCTAATGCCGATTGGAGGGGGGAAATCAATTTGCTAGCACATAAGTAGGAGTAGAAGATTTTGGCTTACAAATTTTTTGCGTGTTTTCTTGTAACTGGATTTGAAATTCATGGTTGATGTTCAATCGTTAATTACATTTTTCAGCGTGAGCATGATGCTGGGTCATACCTCAAGTCCAGCCAACAGTTGTCTCCGAGGAAAGAATTTTGGCTTGGGTTAGGTGGGGGAAAGGGTATGATTGTAAATTTCACACAGTTAGGAACAATTTGTCATTTTTAGAAGTTTATGCTTAAATTGATTTTGAAAATAGTGATATGGATGCGTGAATGTCCGTAATTAGAAATAGGTTAACTATCATTTACCTCTCTATTTAATATAATCTTTACTTTATCCCATCTATTTTCTAAATTCGTTGAAAACTCCTCTGAAATATCATATAATCTGAAAATAAAAAAAAAGAACCCTTTGACCGTTAACAAGCATCGATTGTTACTTTGTTTTCTGGAATAATGCTTTAATTTAACCATAAAAGTTTTAAGATTAAAAGTTTTATCCAAAACAATTTCCACATCACATATTTAACCCCTTCCATCAAAGTCTGCAATGGCCTCGCTTCCATCAAACTCTGCATCTTGG
The DNA here is from genome assembly GCA_038382905.1 of Daphne laureola. Lineage (NCBI taxonomy): Eukaryota > Viridiplantae > Streptophyta > Magnoliopsida > Malvales > Thymelaeaceae > Daphne > Daphne laureola. The sequence goes on from JBBYHH010429325.1 coordinate 11,106, forward strand.
CTCTCTTCTTTCTCCACTTCATCGGTGGTGTGAAGATAAGTCTCTTCACAACGGCGGTTGTGCCATTAGGAAGTGTCCAAATAAAGACAGAACCATTGCTCTTTCCCTAATTTTCCTTTTGAGGGACCAAATAAATTTGTCACCTTCTCCAGCGTTTCATACTTAATCCAGGCCTAATCTGTTGAAGCTTGTGAGAATGTATAAAGACATTGACAAGACATAATGCCTACCTCAATGCCTAAACAATAAATTTAACATTCGAGACCTTCTTCAGCCCCCATCGTCATTGCTGACATGTTAAAATCGTGAACCACATATCTAGTGATGTGATCCTCACTCAATGAAAGGAAAACATCACTCAAATGAAGAAAATATTTGATTGAAAATGATCTAGCTTGTTGAATGAAAGAGAACAAACATACATAAAATATAAAGATAGATTTCGGCCAATA
>JBBYHH010429436.1:0-11556 GCA_038382905.1 Daphne laureola
TATAATGCAATAATTTTACTTGACATGGAGATTAAGTGAGAAAATTTTGGTATTAACTTTCCAATTTTATCTTTTTTACGATGTAATCAAACACAAAAAGCAAGGAAAAACACTAACACAAAATCAGACAATAATGATAAATATATCAAGAATAAGAATTAAATAATTATATTATTAAATAGAAAATTTTATTGAGAGAAGAAAGAAACCGATATTGACTATTTTTTGGTTTTTTATTTCTTGAGCTTTAGAGATAAAGATGATATGATAAATTAGTCTATACACACACACTACATATTTTGGGAGGGATTTTTAGCGGGCTATGGTGAAGACAATATAAAGTCATTGGAAGCATTGCGGTGATGGAGAAGATGCACGTATGTATGTTCTTTTTTCTTTTCTTTTTTTTTTTTCAATCAAAATCGAATATTGTTACCTCAAAGTATCAAGTTTTCTTAATATGCGTGGTTGACAATCAAGATCCCCCAAAGTGTGCGAAGCGGCATAACAGAACTTTAACACCTGCATCTGACAGCTTTTTCTGCGATTTCGCGGTTGTGATTTTTTTTTTACATATTCGCTAGCTTCGCGGTTGTGGATAATGAATAGAAGGTATCCGCACCGCGGTTTCACAGATACCCACTGATGGGTGTTTTATATGAGTATGATTTACGCACAATATCAAGAAATCAAACCCATTCTACCTCAAGAAATAATGCAATTGTAATAGAGAGAGCGGGGTCGAACCCAAGAGATTGTAGTGACAATTAATGATAATTAGCTAAATGCACTATTTTTAGTATTTTTGTTTGGAATGGTTTTGATATGGTTGAGTGGTGAACAATTTGTAACCAAATTAATCTAAGTAGTAACAAATACCTAAATGAGAAATGTGATCAAGCTAGACTAGTATGCAATGAGCTTGATTTGTTTTTTGTTAACTTCAATAACTAAAAGTCTCATTGGTTGTTTACGATTGATGATGCTAGATGACATGCTTAGTTGAGATTAATGCAATTAAGGAGGAGATTGGATAAACTTCAAACTCTAACTTACTAAGCTAGAGTTATCCTCACCATTAATGACCAAATAGAATTTCTTCATTTGCACCATTAATAGAAGCCTTAAGTACACCCAATTATAGTCTCCTAATACTCTAAATTACTTTACTCAAATAATTCTAGAGTACGTAAGAATTTTCCCTTGTTTAGCTCAATGAAATACTCTCTCAAGCATTTCATCAAACACTTGGTAGGTGTAGAAAATTAGACAGCTTTTCTAACACTTCTACACCTTCTTTAAGCTCAAAAAAATATTACTCATAAAACATAATCATCAACCAAACATATTTACATCATCTAACAAACATACACCTACCTAAACAACCAAAGAGATGATGAACTACTCCCTACTCATACTATTCATGTTTTTCATAAATGATATGAACATAAATGTAAAATGAGAGTAGTAGAGATAGAAGTAAGCTTACAGATGATGTAGTATTCTTCAATCTTCCATAAATCAAGTTGAATCCAAGCTAGATGCTTGATCATAAAATGTGAGGAAGTCCAAAAATTTCGCCACCAACTCCTGCTATCCCGAGCAAAAAATGAAGCAGAAATGTGGTTTTAATGAGCATTTAGCGATCTCTCACTCGAGGTGAATGATCGCTCACAAGCATGTTTTGAGTTATGAGTGGTCACCTCACCATGTTTTCTTGGTCGTGCACCGGTCGCTCACAACTGCTGCAAGCTACGGTAGAAAATTCTCCAAAGGTGAGGGATCGCTCACTGTCTTATTTGATCGCACACTGGTCACTCACTTGTTGGGATGCCTCTAAAATTCCCCCAACTTCTCTAAAAAGTGCAATTTGGTCCTTCCCTTAACTTTTCTTTACAAATTGGTCAATTTTGGACTCATTTTCTCCATTTCCTCCTTGAATATGTGATACCTGCAAATACACTTGCAACAACACTAAGAACTAGCAATAATTACCATCAAAGTCAATGATTAGAGGTGAAATATATATCAATAAAGTGTACTCATCATTGTGCTATGTCTTTCATACATTGATGTGTTGGCCATCTGATCTTTGTCTTTAAACCACAAAGTTCTTTAAAAGCAATCTGCTCTGATACCAATTGTAAACCCAAGTATGCCCAAGAGGTGGGTAAATTGGCCTTAAAACAAAGTTAAAACATTTTGGCTTTGCAACCCAAATCCTCAGATCAACACGTTGATAGATCAGAGTTGAGTATTCTTGCAGCAGTAAGATATCAACGTGTTGATGGTTACCACAGATAGAAGTGTATAGAATAGTGAAGGACACAGAGATTTATAAAGGTTCGGTCAACTTGACCTACATCCTCTACTCAAGACACAATTGAGATTTTCTCCATTAGAACTGAGGCCTGACACATATGGCTTATACAGAGTGTCTGACACACATGACTTTCACCAAGACTGCCTAGCACACAAAAATTTACGCCTAATGCCTGACTAACAGAACTTTACCAATTGCCTGACTAACATGACTTTACACAATGCCTGACACACAAGACTTGTACATTGGCTGTCTGACACACAAGACTTTATACCAAGGTTGTCTGACTAACAAGACTTAGAGTGTTGACAGTTAGACTGTGATCAACGTGTTAATAGAGTATGTTATCAACCTTCCTCTTCCTTGAGAATTTTCACTTAATCAGTGATGAACAACTGCTATATCACAACCAACTAATGAAGTTGATTGATGTAAGCTCTAAAGAGATAGCCTTTTATAATAAGAAGTATATAACAAAAGGCTTCTCTGATGATGAACTCTCTAATGTAGTCAAAGCTGATTACAGATGATCTTCTGGAGGATTGCAGCTTCGTGAATGATAGCTCGAGAGTTTTCTTGATCTATGAGAGTGAATAGAAGAATGAAGAATGTACAAATTTGACTGATATGCTTTGTGTAGTGTGTAGTGTGTCATGTGTATTCTTCTTCTTTCTTGTTCTTCAGCTTTTATAAGCTCCATGGTGTGTATAAATGGGTAGGAGCGTCTGAGATCATTTAATAGCCATTGCATATGAAATTATTCCTTTTTGGAGCTTTCTAACCATTGGCTAATTGATTTCTAACCATTGCAGATCTTCCCAGATTTCTGTCAACTTCCATCAATGCGTTGATGAAGACTGATTTCTGTAACTTGATTTTCTTGTTTGATCTTGAACTTCTTTAAGAGCTTCAAACTTGAAATCTTTCTCTCAATGTTGTTGCACAATAGTGGAGTGAATGGATTCATGATTGAGTGCTTCAAGACTTGTAATATGTGAAGCTTGTATTTTGAACATTTAGCCATCAATGCGTTGATACGCACTGCATCATACGCTTCCTTGATTTCTTTTCTTTTCTGAGCTGATTGTATCTTGTCAATCTAAGATTTCCTTGATTTGATGAAATAGATGATCGTTACTTTCCATATTCTTAATCTTCAACAATTCTTCTTCCAAAACCTATAAATGTGGCTAAGAAACAAGTCCACATTAATCAAGAATTTGGATCAAAATAAGTATATGCCGAGATATGCAATTGTGTTCTTATAACACACGAATTCTTGCACTTTTGAGTATTTTACACTTTAATCCCAACATTTTTTTATCTTAACACCCAAGAAATAAAAATCTTTTTGAAGATACTAAGTTTATTAAAACTTTACAAAATGGTCATCAAGGTTTTGGAATCATCAAAACAAATGGTTGGAGACAACAAAGTCAACATGACCTATTTCCAATTTTGTTCGAGGAATGTCCAATTTCCAAAATTGTTTGGACCAATATTCAATTTCCAACATTGTTGTGACAAATTGACAATATTCAATTTCTAATCTTTTGGAACATTGTGTAATCTCTAATTTTATTGGAGCAATGTCCAATTTCCAATTTTGTTGGAGGAATGCCTAATTTCTAAATTTGTTGAAGGAATGTCTAATATCCAATTTTATTGGAGGAATGTCCAATTTTAAAAGTTGTTGGAGCAATGTTCAATTTTCAATTACTCCCTCCGTCCTCAAAAGATTGTATCGTTTGACTTTGATGTTTCAATGTTCAATGTTTGACTCAATTTTTAATAAAGATAAACAGTGTAAAAAAATTAAGAAAAAATACATTTAGAAAATTTGGATATGAAATTATGGTTCCCAAATGAATTTTTTAGTTTTCAATATCTAAAAATACATAAAAATAAATTATAGATTAAATAGATTGAAACTATCAAAATAAATGATACAATCTTTTGAGGACGGAGGGAGTATGTTGTAACAAATTGACAACGTCCAATTTATATTTTTTAGAACAATATGCAATCTCTAATTTTGTTGGATCAAACAACTATTTCTATTTTTGTTAGAGGAATGTCCAATTTCTAAAATTTTTGTGACAAATTGATAATGTCTAATTTTTAATCTTTTGGAATAATGTGCAATCTCTAATTTTGTTGAAGCAATGTCCAATTTTGAAATTTGTTGGAGGAATGTCTAATTTTCTAATTTTTTGGAGGAATGTTGAGTAAATTACACCAGATATACCTGAACTATACCATTCCTTGCAAATCTATACCTACACAAACGTTTGCTACAAAAGTGGCTCTAAAGTATGAGTATGTTACAAATCTATACCCGCATATAACATCCCTTAAATTGGAGCTCAGTCCTGTTGCAGGGGGACTAGTGTCACCGATGGCTCTGATCAGGCAGGTGTGTCTGACAGAGTTGCTCAAATTGAAGAGAAGGTGCTGGACCTCCGTACGTAGACCAATGCTGGTGTGCAGGGGTTCGAGGAGGGCTGGCTCCGCTGCCGATGGCAGGTGGAGCAGTTGTTTCCTGACCTTAATTTTGACTCACTAAATGCATTTTCTTGCGAGGAGCCTGATGTAGATACTCTCCTCCAATGAGGTTGCTCCCATAGTAAGTTAGGCCCTGCGGCTCCTGTGGAGGGGGGGCTGGAGTCTCTGACATTATGAACGACCCTTCCCCCAACAATGTAAAGTAACTGAAGGAAGTGAATGATTTGTGTACCTATTTTGCATTCTGGATTGTTGATTTGTCTCTGAGTACCAGTGTCGCGTAATGTTTGTTTATCTCGCTTTGCGCACGCGTGATATCTGGAGTATGATTCACAGCGATGGTGGGGTCAGAGAAAGCGTCTGACCTATGCGTTAGTCCGCTCTGACCATTTAGGTGTAGAGGGTGCATGTATCATGCGATAGTTTGGCACAGAAGTGTTCCCGCGGCGTGATCTGACAAGGCCTTAGGTTGTGTTCAAGCCTTAGCGGCCATTCTAACCGGTCAGGTGCATAAGGCGTGTGTGGCGCGTACCTATGGATGCTTTGGCTGATCAAGCGTAGAGGGCTTTGTCCTTCTCCCTTGCTAAGCTTTAAGTTTGCGGGTGTCCCTTTAGCTATTAAAATTGAAGATATGGAAGAAATGTCATGTTAGCATTGTATTGATAGAAGTAATTACACATAGTATGAGCGTAAGTCATCAGCATGATAATTTCTGGGGAGTGGCTTTCCATTATAACCCATGAGTTTGAAGATGCCGGTACGCACTTGTCGGTGGATGAGGAATGGTCCATCCCAATTTGCTCAGAGCACTCCTTGCCCAGGATCCCTATCGGTGAGCTCTGATCACAGTAGTACGAGGGCCCCTACCTTTAGTTCTTTTGTCTTGACTTTGGCATCGCGCAAGAGATTGAGTCATTGTTTGAGTGCTGTCATGCGAAATCGTGCGCCCTCGCGGAGCTCCTTCAGGAGGTCCAACCTTGCGCGCATGCCAACAGCGTTGTCTGTAGGGTTGAAGTTAATCATGCGAAGGGTAGGGAAGTCCGCTTCGATGGACACCAAGGCCTCTGTTCCATATACTAGGGAGGAGTCTCGCCAGTTGGGGTTCGCGGGGTGGTGCGATAATCCCACAATACACTGCGGAGTTCAGAGACCCATCTTCCCTTTGCCCCATCTGGACGCTTTTTTAGACCTTCCTTGAGGATGCGATTCGTAACTTCCACTTGGCCATTTGACTGGGGGTGTGCAATGGGTGCATACATCATTCTTATGTTGTTCTCAGTGGCCCATTCTTGAACCTTTATGCTTGCGAATTGTGTGCCATTGTCGGTGATAATGGTGCAAGGGCTACCATAACGGCAAACTAAGTTTTTCCAGAGAAACGTAATGACTCTTTCTGAAGTGATTATTGGGAGGGGATCTACCTTGATCCATTTGGTGAAGTAATCTATTGCGATGATGCAAAAGTGATGTTGACCCAGGGCCTTGGGCATTGGGCCAATCAGGTCGAGGCCCCATAGTGCGAATGGTATAGGATAGGTGAGTGACGGTGACACTACTGTGGGCATCCGTTGAACCCTTGAGTTGAGATGGCATGGATGACATTTGCGTACCAAGGCTTTGGCTTGTGTTAGCATTGTTGGCCAATAGTATCCATGACCTAGGGCTTTGTGTGCGAGGGCATCGGCTGCGATGTGTGCCCCTCATGTTCCTTGATGAACTTCTTCTAGCACGTGCTACCCTTCTTCAGTAGTAAGGCATCTCTATAGGGGTGCCGAGTATCCGCGATGCCATAGGATGTTGTCTATAAGAATAAACCGAGTGGCGTGACTGTGCACTGCTTTCTTGTTGGCGATGTCGGTCTGCGGGAGCCCCTGCAACTGCCTTATAATCTGTATCCGCCAGTCCGATCTCGTTAGTTCCTGTGTTTGGAGGATGACGATGTCTGTTACCTGGTTGTCAATGGAGGGTTGCGATAATGTCTCTCTTTGAGATGGTATGCATCCTTTGGATAGGGCATGCGCTTTCACGTTGGCTGCTCACGGTATGTGGATGGGATTGACCTCTTTGAACTGTTTGATGAGATTCTTCACGAGCTTCAAGTATTTCACCAACATTGGGTCTTTCCATTCTGAGATTCCCTGCACTTGATGTACTACTAGCTACGAGTCACTATAAACTGTGAGGTGCCGAATACCTGCTTTGATTACCATTCGCACTCCCGCCACCAACGCTTCATATTCCGCCACGTTGTTGGTCGTCGGGAACTGAAATACCACTCTGAGCTTTGCTTCCATTCCCAAGAATCCCTGCAAGTATATGCCCTCTCTTGCTTAGTCTGTCTTGGATGCGCCATCTACCTGCATGCTCTATTCTGGCATGGGCGGCTCTTGTGATTGTGGAGCCTCCTCGTTGTCCAACGGTCCACCAGCGAACTCTGCTATGAAATCCGCGAGGGCTTGTCCCTTGATTGCCTTGCAAGGCTCGTAAGTGATGTTGTACTCGCTGAGCTCGATGCACCACTTGGCGAGGCATCCTGGGTGCTTTGGACGCTATAGTATGTCTTTTATTGGAAGGTCCATGCGCACGGTCACCGCGTGGCCCTGTAAGTACGGTTTTAGCTTCCGCGCATCGTAGATCAGGGCCAAAATTATCTTTTGCAAACTTGGGTATCGCGTTTCAGCAGCTTGAAGCGTGTGGCTCGTGTAGTAGATCGGCCACTGTTTATTGCCTTCTTCTTTGAGTAGGACTGAGGCGACGCTGGTGCTAGTTGCGGAGAGATAGAACACCAGGTCCTCGCCCGCTTGCGGATATTTGAGCATTGGTAGCTGCTTCAGGTGCTCTTTGATGGCCGCGTAGGCCTCTTGGCAGTCCGTCGTCCATTTACAGGCCTTCCATCGCTTTATTTGGGTGAAGAATGGTCTTCACTTGTCTCCTAATTTTGATATGAACCGTCCTAGTGCCACCAGTCTCCCGGCTAGCTGTTGCACATCTTTGAGGCCACGGGGGGTTCGGAGGCTTGTGATTACCTCAATTTTCATTGGGTTCGCTGCGACCCCCACGCGCGAGATCTGCACTCCCAATAATTTACCCTCTCCCACACCAAAAACACACTTCGTTGGGTTGAGTCTCATGTTGTAAGCTCGTAAGCTTCCAAAAGTCTCCTCTAGGTGATCCAAATTTGCTGATGTGGTGTCGCTTCTTATGACGATGTCGTCTACATAGGCCTCTAGGTTCCCCCCAATTTGACTGGCGAAGACTTGATATATAAGCCTCTGGAATGTTGCACCCGAGTTCTTCAACCCAAACGGCATGTGCACATAGTAGTAGACGGCCTCGCGTGATGTGAATGCTCTCTTCATAGCATCCACGGGATCCATATATACTTAGTGGTATCCACTGTACGCGTCCAAGAAGGATATGACAGGGTACCGCGTAGTCGTATCCATTGTACACCATGTTTTCTTATTGTAGTGGGGGTGGTGCGCTGACTGCCTGGCATGTTCTTGGAATGGCTCCGGCGTTGTCCAGTATTCCTCTAAGAGTGGTCTCTAGTGTATTTCGGAAGTTATCGGCCACCGCCTCCATTATGGCCGTCATTGCGCCCTAGTCCAGGCCTGCCACATTGGTTTGTTGAAGTACCATATTCTGCTGGATGTCTCCTGCCCCTCCTCGAGGAGCGGTGCTTTCTCCGATGGTGTGAACGGAGACGTTGTCTTCCTAGTGTGGCGGGTTCTCGTTTTCGCCATTGGCTATTCCTTCGTTCAGGCGTTCGTTAGCTCTCCTTCTTGGCATGATGAGTTTCATGGATTCGGTTCGTTTCCCACAGACGGTGCCAATCTGATAGCCAATATCTCAGATACCCAGATAATTTCATTGATATCCTCTCCTCCTTCTCGTAGACGATTCCCTAAAAAGACCCGAGGTTGTGGGACCACGGGGAGATACTCCGACGCTAAAGTCAGTTCAAGAGCTCAAGGTATAAATGTGTGTAGTTACAGAGAATATCGTACCTTTGCTCTCAGATGAACCCTCTTATATATGGAACTGCCTCCATAATTCCCAGGCCACGTCTTCACGTTGTAGGGCACGTGGGCGATGTGCCAATTTGGAACGTGGGAGTAGAGGAGAACGTGGGAGTTATGCAAGGGAGGAGGCGGAGACGTGGCTCACTTGTCCCGGTGCGGGATCGCGGGTGGAGGGGCCGCAGTCGCCTTGACTCGTACCCGAGGGCTGTCCATGGGCACCCCTTGATGGGGATACCTACGTTTGCGTGCGCGATAGCTGTCCTGCGATGATGGGGATGCATGCGCTCGTGCACGATAGCTATTCTGCGATGCCCACACAGGCGCACGCCTGAGTAGCTTTGCGAGGCCTTCTAAGGCGCATGCTTGGATAGTGTACCACTAAGTATCATTCCCTGTTCCGCCACCCTAAGATGGATTTAAGTGCATACTTGTACCTAGAGCTTGCATTCAAGAGAGTGAGTTAAGCCAAGACCCAGTTTTGATGCGCCTAACCATAACTATCATCCTGGATGGTCCAAACTCAGAGTACAAGTACTAGGTGCCCACTTAGCATATTCCCATTCACAAGCTAGCCAAATCTCAATTCCTAAAGCTTTCATTAACTTAGTTTTCTAGCCCTTCTTTATGAAGTTTTTCAGGTTTAATTACCAACTTTAGTCCTAATTTCTCATCATACAACAATCAAAACAAAAATTCACATATAGTCTATTACATATTACTAACAAGATCTTTCGCTAGAAAGAGTTTTGGACTGTGTTATAAACATGCGATTATATCATCGAAAAATATACGTACCCATCATATTCTGCGTACTAATTGTCTTCCAAATATTTTCAAATTTGTTCAATTTTTAGGGAATTTCGAAAGAAAGACTAGATGCTTGGGTGGTGAGTACAACACAATACTTCATCAAAGGCATGCTTATTAAATTCCCCTATCAAGATAACACAATCCCTCCCAAACTTAAAGTAAAGTATGTCCTCATGCGATGGAAAGGGATGAAAAGGTAGGCGAATCAAGAATCTTACCTGTGGGGCCAAAGAGCTCCCCTTCATGCCTTTAAGGTACGGGACGCGATTGCGTGCTCCTGAAGTTCTGTATGGCTTGAAGAGTCAGTCTCTCTCCTCATGTGTTATCATACCTAATGATTCAAAAATTGGTACAAGGTATGAAGTGTGATTTAACAAAAAAAGATATTTACAAAAAATCACACTCACGACATTCTTTGCAACTTGCATGTTAGTATGTAAGTGTATGAATTAAGAACATGCAAATCACAATGTATATGTAGCACACTGAGCATATTCGTATAATGTGAGAGTGTCATGGATATGTCAAAAATGGTACCTCAGGCATAATGTGAGAGTGTCAGTGGGCAATCCCGGATTCAATGATCCGTAGATCCGCACCTCAGGCACTGGCCCATCTGTCGGTGACATCCCTGGCCTCCATGTAGTCTTCCATAATTCTGACATAATCATGCTGGCTCTGCCGCGTCCTTACCCTTACTGTTCCTACCTGATCTACCTTGCCTGCTTGATCCTCGGCTAGGCCCTGTCTGTCCTGATTCCTTCTTGCAGGGTACTACTCTGCCACCTGCTTCTTCTGACTCGACCAGGTAGGTCTTTTCTGACTCCATCCCGTAGTATTGGGGAATGTACCATACCAATCAGTCAAACTCTGCCTCATAGGCGCCAACGGTCAAACTCCTCTGAGTCTGGTTATCAAACTCTAGTTGTCTAAGGTCCCAGATGGCGTAGTCTAATCCATATATCATGAAAAAGGCAGGAAAATGCTTCCCAACCTATGCCCATTTCATGCTACGTCGGATGGCCAGACTGTGCTTCTCTGACACCGGATACTCTCATCCACCAATTGTCGGCCTGGTCGTGAAGGTTGAAGGTGGCCAATGAGACCATCTTTTTAGATGGGAAAGTCAATCTCCCTAATAATTGATCCATATAGATACACCATACCTCGGCTGCCTCCGGTCCTTCCTTACCTGAAAATTACGGGGGTTCGGGCGCTGAAAGTGCTCCATCATAGTCAGTGCATCTGGAACTGCTACATACTCAACTCGGGGCCTTCGTCACTACGAAAAACATCTAAATTGTCATCATCTCATTCTTGGCGATGACACCCTGGTACTCGAGCTCTGCCACCCTGGTAACGATGAACTGGTGCTCGGTGGGGACTACTCTCCACGTAGTCCTCATCATCCTCCTTGGAATTCTAATAGTTCTGGGAACTCGTGAGAGTGGTGGTGGTGTCCATGTGGGTATACGATCCTGACTCTACATCAGCATCATCGGGGTGATCACCATCACTCTTTGAACCCTGCAGGTCCACCTGTACTGGCGGGTTGGCCTGTACTCTTTCTGTCCAGACAACATTCCAGAGTTCCCTGATGTGCCCTAAAATCTATAACAAGTCTCCCTGAGTTGGGTGCTCCAAAGGGTATTGGTTGGATTGGTGGCTGGTTCGGGCATTTCGGGTTCCTTCCCCATCTCCCTCCCCGATTCACGAAAGGAGCTGTCACCACCGTCCCCGCGTCCCGGAATTGGCAGAAGCGTCTGATTATTCGACCGGGCGGCGGTCGGTGACGCGGAACACTTAAACCGATTTGTCGTTTTCCCAAAAACCCGACTTTTAAAAACTTTCTTAAGTCGTTGATATTTCTAACGTGTTTGCAAGTTTTAGGTC
>JBBYHH010429547.1:0-11556 GCA_038382905.1 Daphne laureola
ACTTGCAAACACGTTAGAAATATCAACGACTTAAGAAAGTTTTTAAAAGTCGGGTTTTTTGGAAAGCGCAACTCGGTCTAAGTGTTTCAATCGTCACCCGCCGCCGCCCCGTCCAATAGATAAATCAAGACGCTTCCGCAAGGTAACGACGGGACGCGGGGACGGTGGTGACATAAATTCACCAACTGCTGACAGATGGGTCATACTCTGGGCATGAACTGGTTGGATGAACCTGAACACAACTAGAGATTGGAATAAATTTATGTACCAATCATGTATTGTTGTTGATTGTTTTATGATTGCTTTGTGTGATTGATGTAACTGGTAACTGAGATTGCTGTAAAGATAGAATTGAAAACTGTGAAAACAGAGATTATTGTAAGGATAGTATTGAAAGCTTCGGAAACATGGAACATATAGAATGAGATAACTGAATTATTAATTAGTGTTATGGGATATCACAGGTGTTACATTTCTTGACTTGTTTCCTATATATGTTATTTATTTCCTTGTGTCTTGTTGTTTTCTTGTAGTTGTTGTGTGTTTCAATGCCTGTATTGATAATTCTTGACATGTTGTTTCTTGCATTGCTTTATCAACTGGAATAGGTGTTAGTAGGCATTTTGATGGGATGATATGAGTCATTTCCATCAACTTTCTTCATTGAGATAGACGTCATCATCTGAGTGTGTGAGCACTTAGGCAATGGTGGATCTGAGTGAAGTACGTGTAGTAACATTTATATGGATCATGAATAAAGAACTGAGGTATAATATTGATTACGCTGGAAGTGGATGATGAATAAAGAATGATAGACTGTTAGTGACCAGGACTAATCAGGAATAATAGAAAATGCTTACAACTAGTAGGACTAGTAATTGAAGATTCAGAAGACTAAAGTGGATAGAGATGTATAGCTAGAGCTGTTGTCAAAGAAACTGGAAAATTGAACTGGGATAAAATACTATAAAAATGTTAGAATAGAATAGCAGGAGCATGGTGCTTAAGGAACAACTCGGATGACTTAAGTTATGAAAACTTGAAGACTTAATTAAAGTTATTACTGGGAACTCAAAGAAGTAGATGAGCTGTTAAGTATTTACTGGAGGTTGACAACTTGGAAGATTGAGGAACGGGGAGTGACTAGAATTGAGGATATTACTACCATGAAGAGTTAGGAACTAGAAGAACTGAGTCTACAAATCTAGAGTTTGAAAACTATTGGGAAAGACTTGTACGACGAGTCACTGAGAAATTTTTGATGATTTCGGAAGGCTTGCAGAACTGAGACCTTGTTCTGGATTTTTCTCATCGGATGATAAAAATCCAAAATAAGGGGGAGAGAATATTATGACTCAGACTCCCATCTGTGCCACAACTGAAGTGATTCATAAGATTAGGGATCAAAATGTAAATAATGGAAAACTAAGTTAATATTTAGAAATAATAAAGAAGGAAAATGACTAAGTTGGAAATATTGTTCTAAATGGAAATTAGGAAGATTGAGATATTAAAACTAAGATTGAAAGAAAATAACAGAGAAGAAATTATAGAGAGTGACTTGTTTGTAAATATTTAAAAATTAAGATGATAAGTTGGTAGAAAATGACTGGAATGCAAGGATGGTAAATGGAGTTATTCTCTAAGATTAATGAAATATTGAGGACTAGTTAAATCATTACTATGTATATATTAGTAAAAGAAAGAAAATTAAAAAAGGGAGATCAGATGGGGGATCATATAAAAAATCGATTCTTCTTTCTTTTTCTTCATTCTTCTTCTCTTTCAACTCCCGATGTGAAGAGGTGAGGGGACGGTAGGATCAGCACGATCCGTCATGGCCAGCCTTGGAACACCACCGGTAGAGTAACAACGGAGCGAGGACAGGGAGTTTAGTTCGAGATCGTTCCTCTCATTCATGATCGAGCTGGGGAAGAGGGTGACTGGGAGAGACGATCGAGCTGATGATGGCCGGTCATGTTGCGGCGTCACCGGTGGATGGGCGATGGGGACTGGGTGAGGGAAGTCTCGCTGGAGCTAAGCATGATAAGACACAGAGTGGAGGTATCGAAAGTTCGGGCCTTGAGACTCGACGCAAAATAGAGCGGGGGAAGCTACTCCGGTGAACTCGCTGGCGGTAACAAGGGTGAGAAACCTCTCCTCTTGTACTATTTGTATGATTCCCTTCTAATTGTTGGGTGTATGATGAGATTTGGGAATTTTTCTCAAGTTCGGTAAAAAGGTCCGAATCTAATCATTGTCTGTTCTGCTGATTTCTTTGATTGAAACTATTGTTGATGTGGAGAGGTATTGAAGAATTGTGGTGTTCTGTTGAATGAAGTTATGTGGAATATAGAAAAGGTGTTGGGTTGAAAGGTTTGAGGATTTATTTTCAATTTGTCCTAAAGGCCGATTCTTTGTGATGAGGCTTGGTAGGTTTACTTGATGATTGTTGGCAATTACTTACTAAATACTTGTTTAAGAGTGTTTAAAAGTCACACAGAAGTTCAGAACAGAGATATAGTTTTTTGGAGATTTATGTACACTGGTTTGATTGTGATGAAAAGATGATGGTGAATCCTTGATGTGATTCTGTACGCTTATTTATATTCATTGATTAAAATACTGTCAATGGAAAGATCTCAACAAATATGGAAGAATGTAGAATGGAGCTACAAGTTCATATTGATTCGGCCACTTGTGTGAATAAGGAGCATAAATACTTAATGTTGCTTACTATGCCATATGTATACTTGACTTGGGTAAGTTTGATGGAGTAATGGTAGTTGAATACTACTACTATGACTTATGGTACATTGTTTTGCTGAGAACATGACTGAGTTTAGTTGAGTAATAAAAATGGAAACACTGGGATCATTTGCTCATCAACTTTACATGATTGCTTTCGGCCTGTGTCTAATTCCCTTGTTTCATAAGTTCATTATTGCTTATTGATGTATAATCTTTTGTATGCGTAACTGTGAGTCCTTGGTGGTCCACTACTAGGAGAATAACTGCTGAGCGGGAGCAAGTTGAGAATGGAAGTTGGAGCAAGGAGAAAATACACTGAGGGAAGATAGTGAACAAAGGAAGGCAATTGGAAGTTCAAGACTAATGGACAAACTACTATAATTATTGATAAGTATATTAATACTGTGGGTGATTACCAAATTGTAATGATGGGGAATTTCTACTTGTAAATGTGTTGATGTAAGATTACTGTATAAAGTACAAGAGAAGTCTTAGAATGATGAACTACAAAAGTATAGAAGATGATTACTTAGACTATATTAGATACAACGTCATGACTGTAAACTTTTTTAATGACTTACGAGCTAATAACTGATAAGTAAAGAGAAAGCGACTCCAAATGTCCCAGCTTATGTGAGGTTATACAATTGGCGACATATTTCATAGTTAATACCATTAGGAGACGTGTTGAAGTTGTACACCTAACAACTGGAGTATTTCTAGATAAAAGGCATAAGAAGAGTAACTGTAAAATAAGGGAACATACTTAGTAGAGAATATATGTGTACCAATTATAGGTATACTCTCGAGTACAATATAATGATTGAATCATTGTCATGGTTCCACTTGGTAATAACACTGCTGGGAGAATATGATTGGGAGTTCAGAAGACTAAACACTGGATTGGAACTACACCGGGATCTGGATTTACAACATGAAGGCATCTCCAAAAGGTGTAACTAAGAATAGAGACTAGACTAGCTTACCGAGTCAGGGTCAACCCTTCTTTCTAATGGAGGCCGTCACTCCCCTGTAAGTCCCTTGAACTCTTCTCTCTTTCTATTCTTTCTTTGCAAGTTACTTGTAAATCATATTGCTACTTGTCGAGACATATACTCACGCCTTTCATATAAAACTTGTAAGGAACCTGGCTATGATCATGAACTAGAGAGAAGCTCAGGAGGGATGCCTACAGTTGTGGGACTGCAATAGAGGAAGACTTGGGGGAGCTCGACACTATTTACTTGTATTCTTATTTATTTATTTATTTATTTATTTCTTACTTTGGAAGTAAACGCACTCTGAACCTCGGGTCTTGTTAGGACTGTCACCACCAACCCCCTAACTACATGACCTGGTGGGAAGCGAACGCGGGGTCAGAAGGGTGGAGGTGAACTAAACAATCATTCATGTGTTGCGCAACCAATATGAGGGTTTAAACCACTTTTCAGGTCCCTGTTTACGAAGTTCAACAAACAGAATCTCTGCTTTCCTTTTCCCTGCATTTCAAAATATTACAACAATAGCAGATATACTGAACTCTGCTCAGGCCAGATACTCCGAAAGAAGGCTGCCTCAGGCAGCCCTTCCCGATAAAATAAAATTCATAACATGCATGCGAACATTCACACATTATACACAATCTCTGAATGCACAATATAGTACATGAACATTTCCCTTTCAAAACTTTCCAAGTCTATATGATCGTGCATACTACGCTACAGAGCTTTCTAGCATAGCTAACAGGATATACATACAATGTCCAAGTTATCGTATCAACTAGTATCTGACAGGAAGCCTGACACAACTACTGCTGCTACTAGCTGCGATACAATACACAGTAAGATTTAACCGTTAGTAACATTCTCAATGTACTCGATCAGACGATCAATAATCAATATCCATAACCCAATTTCCAATTCACAGAATGCTATTGCTTCCCATTTAACATTTATCATTGTTTTCCCTCTGTTCGCCCCCGATCCCACTATCACAATCACATCACACAACCACTTAAGGAGCTAATGTACCTGAGGTACAAAATCACTATTGGCCGAGCGGGATACTACTCCACGGGCCCAGAATAAGATGCTCCTGAAATATATGAAAGTAAGGGGTTGAGTTCCCGAGAGAACTCAGTAAGAGTGTAGGTAGAAATAAAGATTTTCTTCATGTTTCACCTGCAATGACAATGTTAGTATAACAGATACATATAATAACATGAATGCAATGATCAATTCCCTTCATAATGATGTACTAAAGTACATTTCATAATTCCATCCTACACACCACAACGGCTTCCCGTGGTCCTCTTTCATACCACAGGGAGTCTTCTACACAATCAGTGTGCATGGTACCAGCGAGGACCTAGGACCCTTTAACCATCATCAATCAATCAGTCAATCAGTGACAGAATCTGTGTCACAAACAGATAGTTTAGTGGCCATGTTGACTCACAAAACCATGACACGATATGTCGCAAGCAGTTAGTTCAGGTCATGTAGACTCACGAACCACGACACATTCCAATACAATCGATAGCACTATATCAGAAACACTTGGTTCAGTGGTCACATAGACACACGAAACCATTGCATTATCTGTATACCTGCATACCTTTACCGCTACCATGGAAATAGTCATAGAACCCACCACCGGTCTAAGACTGATCTCAACCAACTGAAATGGCACTAAGCTTTACCTTAATATGCATTTAAGAAGGTTGAACCCTTACCTGGAAGCAATAGCAATCAAATCTTTATCCATTCCTTTCCCGTGCACTACCGGTAAATAATCACTGTAGCCTTTAGTTGGATGCTCCAGTAACCCACACTATCTATGAACAATCACATAAGCAATTCAGAATCATTACCTATCATTTTCTCTTTACCTTTTCCGACACTTAACAAATTTCCCATTTTCCGACCATTTCCATAAAAGTACCAAAATCATCCAATCGTTGGCCATCCCATTCTCAATCATTGAACACAGTCCATTTTTATCATTATCTAACAATTCTCTTCACTAAACCTTAACTTTATCTTAATTGAATATTTTGGCCATAATTCCCAAAATGACCAATTCTTAACCAATCGCTATACAGTTTCGTTTATATGCATAATAACATACTCAAGAATATCCATAACCTAACATTTCACTTTCTTTAACACATACCAAGTTTAATCAATATTATCCATTTGAGCCCATTATTCCAAAACCAATCAAACCTTATCCAAATTCCCTATAACTTCACATGCATGCTTATTGATCCATACTAAAACCATCCATGCATAAACATTATACTTTCCCATCACTATTCATCATTTCACAAAATTACCCAACTTTGAACTTAATCCATAACTCCATCATACACAATGATTTGTAACTCACTCCAAGTATTAAAGTTGCTTAGAATCATCATTTAAGCATAATTGAACCATCAATTCATCAAAACAGAGCACTTCAATCCTACACCAAATTCTATGAACTTTGCCTTACGTCCATAATCTAGCGATAATTGGACATAACTCCAAGTATTAATATTACCCCAAATACATGCAATAACATCAATTTGAGCTCAATTTAACATTCCACTAAAATTCGTTCATCAATGCTCAAGAACCCCAATTCGAATTTTCTTGAAATTCATGGGATTTGGATGATTTAAAGCGCGTTTCTACTTCAAATTCATCATTAGAACAAGCTTACACTAATATTACATCATGTAATGAACGAATTAGAACACTCATGAACAGTAGCAGATTCGATCCAAGCATCAAATTGAAGAGATTTGATGTTTACCTTGTTGATTCCTTGTTTCTAGAGTGATCCTTGCATGAATCTAGCTTTTCCTTTGAATTTTCAGGTTAGGAAATGAAGGAATGGAGGTTTGGGACGTTTGGGTCGAGTTTGGCGAGCTAGAGGTTGAGGATGAAGTGAGAAATGATTTCTCACTCTCTGGTTTCGGGTTTAAAACCCGTGCAAAATTACGTTCCAGGGGTGTCGGGCGATCGCCCTGGACATGAGTCCAGTCACCCACCACTCGCCCGCGCTCCTACTCCTCATTTTCTTGGGGTCAGGTGATCCCCCGCCGTTGCGCTCCATTCACCCGTCAGTCGACCGGCCTACTGCCCCTGCTCCTTTCCAGCGCAGGTGATCGCCCGCCCTTTGCGTGGCGTCGCCCGCATCTCGCCCGCGGCCCTGTCTCTCTTGCATTTTTAAGCTCGGGTGATCGCCCGCGTGTTGCGGTGAGTCAGCCGTGGCTCGCCCAGGGTCCTGTCCAACCAGTTCAGGGTCCAGGCGATCGCCCGCCATTCGGCACGCATCGCCCGCAACTCGCCTGAACCACCTGCACTTCAAACTTCCTGTTTCTCGCATCCAGAATTAACCAAAACATTTCAACACAAAGTCATTCATCGTTTCACAACCTTACATACTTAATAACATACCTACATACAATTCTCAAACCAAACAATTACCAACATTCATACTTAAACATTAAATCCGAGTTCCAATAAGCAAAAAGCCTAACCATCGAATACAATCCATCTGAAAATGGTCGTCTGACCGTGGTGGCTGTAACAATATTATTCTCCAAATCAACCCCATCCTCTTCTTCCTCACTGCAACTATTTTCCTCCATTTCTTCATTTTCCTCTGCTTCTTGCTCAATGGTTTCCATTATTTGGTTACCCTTCTTTTTCGAAACATAACCCTGATAAGGCTCACAACTAGCTTGACTAGTGTTTTATCGCCAATATTCAAGTCTCACATAGTTAGCATCATATGAGCTATTTAACAAGTTCATGAAGCCAAATGGATCACCCATGAAAACCAACCTAACAGAAGAATGGCGACATCACAGTAAAACAATCTCGTCTCCACAATGTATGTTGCTACAAAATGTAACTATAAAAAATTTGTACGTTAATGCTTTAACTTTGACTTATGTGAGGGACCAGCAACACCTATGCAATCCCACAAGAGATGAAACGAGGAAGAATGTCAAATGCACATTGTTTGCCCTTCTTCTCTACTTTCTGAAGGTGAGAAATAATGTCAAATGCACTCTTCTTGTCTAAATTAATTAGTTGCAGGTGAGAAGACTTAAATTTTAACTCACATTGCTCACTTCAATCCAACAAACCATCATAAATAAGTCAGTACCCTCATATTACCTTTTAAAGAAGTTTCCATTACCCAGCGGATAAAGTTCTCAATCCAATGACTATAACATATTTCACCATATTAACACACTCAACAACTCCATTAAATAATCCAACAACGCTCTCACACTTAACTCCCCTACTACTGGGTTATCAACACGAGTGTCTTTGGTGCATTTTACACAATTCCTATCCAATGCCATTTTAAACAGCCAACACTATAAGTGTATAGATAAAATAAATTTTTGGGATTTCAGACGCTATTTCAGGTACTTTCTTACCCAAATGTGGCTCTACAGGTGTCGCATTTTATGAATCCTAAAGGATTTTGTCAGTATGTGTAATGCCTTTTATATGTCCAAACAAATTTGTGTCAATAAAAACATGTTGAACACGTGCTTATTTTCTTTGAAGTGGGATTTAAGATAAATGCATTCATATTTAAAATGAAGGCATTCCCAAATGCCAGTTCAAATCCATAAGTCACATTAAGAAAAATGCATTGTAAAAGGTAATATGTATTGCCACAACAAATACTAACAAAATACTACAAGTTCATCCTCATTCTTAATACACAACTTCTAACGCTTGAGAAAGAAAGATAATAACAGAACAGATCCCATCAACAGAACTGCAACACTTAAGTTGAACCTCTTCGGTTGTTTGATCCTCATCTCGTTTGCCTTGATCTCTTTCATGCCCAAATCAATCTCCTTTCTGCCCTCCTCAATCTCCAGCATCTCTTTTCTGATCTCCTCAAAGGTGAATTCATACTCACCTTCATGTGGTGATGTTCATATTGAAGCTTCTCCAGTTCTTCAACCTTCAACCTCAGCTTTCGAGCCATCTGCATGCACTCATCCACAAACAAGCTATTCTCATTCTGCAGCTCCCTTAACGCCTTGTTGGCTTGAAAAGGGAATTTTGGGTCAATCCACTCAAAGTATTTACATTCCATCACTTCAGCCATATGCAGAGAGATTAACAAACAAAATTACAAAATTTGGCATATGTACACCTTATAAGCATTACATTCCCAAATTCACCTCACTAAACAGAACATTACATTCCTAAAATTATAATCACTAACCTCTTTGGGGCATTTTACAAATCGACGGAAGGGGTTTTCCAGAGTGTCTGAGGTCTGGACTTGAAGCTTCTCACCGTAACCACACTTCTCAGAGTAGAACCAAAAGCCTTCATTGCAGGCAGAGCGAGTGCTGGGAGGGGAAGAACCTTCAGGATGCTCACCGGACCTCATCTTATAGATGAAAATGGAAAAAGATTAGGAATCAGACGAACCCTAAATCCTTACAGCGGAATCGATATCTAATTCAGTCCGGAAATGAAATGGGTAAGAACCTTAAATCCCTAAATATCAAACACCAATTCTCCCGCCTTAAAACCAAGCTTATATGATATGTATTGGTCCTTTTTTTATTAACCGCGTTTAATTAAGTACTCCCTCCATCCCAGTAAATGAACCACGTTTGAATTTTGAACTTGTGTTTGACTCAAATTTTCATTAGGAAGAATTCGTTAAAAAATTATTAAAATAATATATTTAAAAACTAGACACATCAAATTATCATATGTATATATATATAATATTTAATTTTTTATGTTAGAATGTTAAAGGAAGTAAATCATACATTAAATGTTGAAAAACAAATATGATACATTTGCTGGGACGGATGGAGTATTAAGAGTGGGCCGCTAACGGTTACCTTAAGCCTATATTAGTTAGTTATTGGGTCGGCCCGTGAGCAGACTACCCAGCCCCCATCCATCTGGTACAGATCATTAAACGGTGCCTCTAAATGAGTCTAAGACGGGTTGTATGGTTCAATAAGGGGTCTAATATCTTCATCTTTTATGTCTCTTAAAGAACTTTCTCGCTGAAAACGTTGTTTATAAACAATGACGTTGTTCACAGTATGTAAAAACTTGTTTCTAATTAAAGATCATACTAAAAAACTATAGCATTTACTCCATACTATCAACAAACATTCATCTCCTATATTACAAAATTTCCACTCTCCAGGATATAGGTACACAAAAACCTTCTTCCCACTATCCCAACCCAACTGCACGAAATAAACTATTGGAAGGGGAATTCAAGACCGGCCCTGTTAACTTGGAATTTCAGAATTTTTTTCAAAGAAAAAATAAATCTCCTGATTAACGCAGCATGTTTGGCACTTCAGAGCTTCCAATCAGTCGTATCTTCAGTCCAATCGCCTTCCCACCAAATAAGATGACAAATGGTTAGAGGAGCATGATGTTGGCAACCATGGAGATATCTGGCCTCCAATAAATATGCCCTAGACTCCAGGGACTCAGTAATTGTATGACTTTCACCCTGTTACGGTGGAGCGCTCCACTTTGTTTGACTCTCTCTAGCAATTGGAGGCCTTCAACGTATCTGAGAGGCGTCTGGAAAAGGTAGATCAAACCAAGGACATACGCTGCCTCAACGTATCACCTTTTATTGGCTTCCTCTAACATTAACAAACCTTCTTTCCTTGGTCTGTCAGTGTAGAAGGTATTTTCCTACATGCACAAAGACAATAGTAGATAAGAAAAGACATGACAAAAACTAAATTAAAATTAGTACAGTGACAAAGCATTTACCAGCGCATCTTTGAATAAAACGTGCAAGTTTTGCACTGTTACAGACACCAAAGTCCGGCAAGGTTTCTCCGGTGTAGAGTGACTGACGGGCAAGGTGTTCAGGAGTTCATCTTGGAAATTGGTACGTGTTTACCATTAATTCTGAGGTTGAACTGTATGTTAAGTTCTGATGTCTGTCTGATTAATGTCTGATTGATGTCTGTTAATGTCTGTTATGGGTTTATGAGTGTTTTGGTTAAGTGTTGGGGAAGGAAACGAGGTTAAATAGGATTTTAGGGGGTCAGGCAAAGCCCCAGGCGACGCGCGCCAAGGGCAGGCGATTGCCTGGGGGTTGGAAATGGGTTTTGGAAATTGGACAGAGGACCAGGCGACCGGCCAGGCGAGCAGGGATCCTGGCAGGCGATCGCCTGGCCTCCAAGTAAGAAAGAGACTGACGGTCAGGCGACTGGCCAGGTGAAGGAGACCTGGTACGGGCGATCGCCTGACCCGTTTGAACATTTGGCCAGGGGGCCAGGCGACTGGACAGGCGAAGGAGGGCCTAGTGCAGGCGATCGCCTGACCCCAGGCAAAAAAGGACAGGGAGTTAGGCAAGGGACCAGGCGACCGGGAAAAATGGCAGGCGATCGCCTGACACCCTGAATGCGAATTTCTGGGAAAACTTAAAACACGAAAAGCTGAGAGTTAACATTC
Source organism: Daphne laureola (assembly GCA_038382905.1). Classification (NCBI taxonomy): domain Eukaryota; kingdom Viridiplantae; phylum Streptophyta; class Magnoliopsida; order Malvales; family Thymelaeaceae; genus Daphne; species Daphne laureola. The sequence goes on from JBBYHH010429547.1 coordinate 11,241, forward strand.
ATTTCTCTCATCGCCTTCAACCTTCGATGTCAAAGGCGAACCCCAACCCTTCCCACACTCTCAAACACTAATTCTTAGCCCAAAATCGAAGGTAATTCGTGCTACATGCGGGATTCGTTACTAGAGTGATGAATCTACGGAAAGAATTGTGAATCATTCACCGTTTGGGCAATTTCCGGAAACAGGGTTCGAATCTAAGGTGAGTTTTCTGAGGTTTCTGGTTATGCATGGACTTGTAAACATGTTCTAGTGTCGGTTTAGAGCTAGAAGCATGATTTACAACACTGATTACGGATGAATGGGTTGAATTTCGGAT